>JASDQU010736284.1:190822-215244 GCA_032191745.1 Picea mariana | reverse complement strand
ATCATCTAAAAGTAATGATTAGGAAGTTCACTTCAGCAATGTAAAGAAGATTATTTTTAAACTAAAGGATCACTCCTCGATATTCAATAAATCAATCATTTATGGAATTCAATAAAAAATGAAGAAAGCGCACCTAAATGTTTTCCATCAATCTGAGGTTAAATTTACCTGCTAAATTACCATCATCAAGTAACTTCTATAAATATAAAAGTTTTCTTATTTACATCAGTAATGCTGGGGTAACCGACTCTCGGGAGGCGTCACAGGTGGAAAGAAAAGGGAGAGGCCTAGCACCCAGGATTGTGCTTGCGGTACCAGCCAGAAATATCGTTGGCACAAGGAGAAACTGCAAGAAGGGGGATAACAGTAACCTCCTAAACTTAGGGCCCCGTTCATTGTACCTAAGGCGCGGAATCCGCAGGGTGTCATACCCGGGATTCTCGCAGTAGCTCTTGCCCAGAATACAGATCTCTTGGAGAGAAGGAAAGTACAGGCAAAGGTACCCTTCAATTCGCAGGGTGACTCTAGTATTTTCGCTGAGGGCATCGGGTTCACTGAGAAGGAAACACTAGCGCAGAGAAAAACTTAACTTATCGAGTCATGCGCAGAGGGGAGGAATCCTTGTTGGGCTCGAGAAGGGAGCCGCATGCCCGTTTTATTTCCTCAACGCAGACTCCCGAACAGACTCGGAAATCGTGAGGAAAGGACACTGGTAATTCCAAGCGCACGGATGCTCAATCCTTCGGGCCTCCCAACTTCGAACTCACCAACGAGTGAATCCAACACGTCTTTTAAAATATATCCAACCGTTCTATCATGAAAATACAGGTGGAAGTGTTCGCATTTAAAGGTGGCGAGAGTCGTTTAAGCCAGTAGGCCACGATCGGGATTTTCGAGCATGACCACACTCAATTCGTGGAAGAAAACCAGCTTAATAAACCCGCGTGAAACTATGATTGTTTAGTATCACATCTAATCACAACAGATCCTATGTGGAAGGACGGTAAAGACCAAATACATCCCACATGAAAATTGCAGTAAATCTGAAGAATGACAACATATGGGCTTAATTATTATTACATATACCTTTGAGGAACGTGTGGGAACTCTCAAGCATTCAATACGTCGAGCGATCTGCGCCGATAAGTAACTAGCATAGGGGAGGGGGCCACGCAATTTGAGAGCCCAAGCTGCGTGAACAACTGCGTTTAAACTCTGCAAGGGGAGACACGAGGCGTTGCGAGACGAGAGATTGTCGGGCAAAGCTTCACGCACAAGGTGTAGTGTACAAGGAAAACTCCCGAAATCGTAGAGCATCAAGGAAACTATGGCTGCAAATTAAGGGGCAGTGGGCATCCCAGACTGAACGATAACAAAGGTATAGAAGAGAAAAATAGTCCTCAACAACGCAGGGAGGAGGATCAAGTGCGGAACAACCTCGAACATGATAAGCTTCGTGAAGACACAAGTGTGATCACAGAGGTGAAGGCACACAAAGTGGAGGAAGCAGAGTACTCTCAAGTAGACCCCAGGGATGGCAAGAAGAAGACGATACAGACCCCAAAAATTCAGAGAAAATTGGAAGGGCAGGAGGCTAGAAGTTTTCGTTCCTCAATGCAATCGACAACCCTAGAATTCCAAAAATAATGGTTCTTCTAAAAATATCAGATATGGCATCTAGCTAAACCTATAAGTCAATACCATTAAAATGGAATCGCAATTAAAATAACGATCTACACACACAACCATATCCAAATTACATTGCAAATTCCTTAATCTATGAATCCATATACAAATTTTTACCTGAATTACTCTGCAAATTAAATAAGCATACCTTAACCGACGGTTGATCTTGTTGATGTTCTTCATCAGGTGGCGATCCTCCTAGCTCCCACTAGCTAATCGTTGAGACCTCACTAGTACATCCCAGCCAACGCTAGAAGTACTTTTCTTCCCCCTTAGCCCCCCTAGCCGCAAAGAGGCCACACACACAAACTATAGAAAGCTAGCAAGCTAGCTCCGAGCTCGCCTTGCAAGGTCAAGCTACCATTCTCTATCCAAACTGAGCATCCCAACTCCCACAAGAAAAAACAGTCAAGAAAAATATCGGCAGTGTAACCTTACGCCTACTAGTCGTTATTCATTCTCCTCTTCCGCCATTTATTTTATAGAGTTTTCATTGTGACTTGTTACCAAAACACACATTCAATTCTTTTTATTAAAAATTAATTAGGAAAATCCTCCCCCGTACACATGTCACCTGATCCCTTAGTTGCACAAGAAATTCATTTAATTATTTAATTTAAATTGCCAATTTCACTCACCCACCTAACAACGTTCCTAAAAATGCTCCTCGATATCCTTGTATTCCCTTGCATTCCTTTTAATGACTCATGCCTTTCTTAAATCTTAGTTGACTTCGAAATTAGAAAGTTCTCTAGACTAGATTCCCTTACAATATACAAGTGCATAAATAAAGTATTTGATAGTATCTAAGGGTCTAGCCATCAAACAAAAATGGAAACTGCGGACGTATATCATATGCGTCCTCACAGGTAGCTGAGTGTGGAGTATAATTTTCCTACTGGACCTTGACCTAATCGATAGTTCGATATTGTAGTTGTCGAATGCAACTGTCTCCGTCGTGAGGGCACCCTCACCGAACGTTCGCCAAGAAATCAGTCTATTTCATGCGTAGGATCACCGACCTAAATTTGCACATAGATACAAGATAATCATCGCGCAACGCCTTAAGGATGAGGCATTAGTCCCTTCACAACTATGGTCATGCGATGCGCATCGACAAACCCTTATGCCGATCCTGCACGTTTTCCATCCCCTTTTGTATCGTTGTATTTGTTCCTTCAATTCTTGGATTGCATCTGGTCCTATTAGGACCCCATCCTCGAGTCGATCCAAACTCAAGGCGTCTGACACAGTTTCCCAAAATAAACTCAAATGGCGCTTAATGGTTCTTTGATTGTTGTTGTTGCACGCAAACTCGACCAACAGCCAGAACTATTCCCAACATTTGTGTTGGTCCAGCACACACATACGCAACACAACCTTCCCAATTTGGTTCGTTTCTTCGGTCAACCTATCTATCTCAAAGACATGTTGTACTAAAGTTCAGTGGTGTTCCCAAGGCTTCTTGGGAAACTCATCCAAAATCATCTTGCAAACATTGAATCCCTTATCTGATACGATTCCTTTGGTATGGCTGTGTGACATACCTCCCATTCATCACGACGACGATCCTCATATAACAAGTGCAAATTTTTTTTGTGTGTGTTTTAACAAGTGTGTGCGTGCGTGTACAATGGAAACAAACACATTTCGACTCTGCGAGGCCACCCGATGATGATCAAGACGCAAACCATGATGAACACAACAAGACGACATAAGATGCACCACAAGTAACTGCATCCATTAACGATGGTCAACGACTATAAGTAAGACTGACTACCCATCCATCCTACCCTGCAATGGTTAGGACCTCCAAGACACATAAGCAACTCTCAAGCCCAATTTCCCATCGATTTTAACCATTTAAGGTCTCAGGGCTGGCGACTGTTCTGAGGAACATGGAGGTGTCTACATCCCGCCCAACACCAACAAGCCAAGCACACGGAAGGTTTACCAACCAAGTAACAGTAATTAAAATGAACAACAACCCTTATCTACTAACTAAGATTAAGTTATTGTACTTAATTCAAGGACATTACACCATAGGTTTATCAATAACAACTAAAATTACAATAACGCTGCCATGACATAATAAACATATTACATTTATATCCCATTAACCTTGCAAAATAACAATCACCTTACATTTTATGTGTTATCCCAACATTAAAATGACAAAACCATTGCCATAAAAGGGTAACACCATTTCATTTTAAGTTATAAAAAGTTCACAGGAATAACATTTACATTACAAGACAATTTTCATTAATAAAGCTAGTAAGGAAATTAACACACTTAATCCAACCTCCATTGCGAGCCTTGCAATGCATGTCTAAAGCACATAATATCTCAAGGTACAATCTAATGGATGAACATCCATGTCCTTCTCGGAAGGCGCAAGTCGGAAGGGATTTCGACAACAACCAACCTTGATTTAAGACTCGACAATCACTACGACTCAATGACAACGAGTACAGATCAATCACTTCGTTTGACTTCCATTAGTAGACAAGTTACCAACCCAACCTTAAAAATAAGTACATAGAATTGATTGCAACCTCCCCCTCAACTTCAAGGATCTTACCTTTTTCATGTTGTTAATAAAAATAAATTTAATTAGCCCTACAACGAACTAACCATATCATTACTTTTCATACTAAATTAACATTGTAAAGAGAATAACCATGATCTTACATTCATATGTTATCAATACTAATATAGCATTTTTCATATTGTAAAAGCATTACCATTACATGATTCAATCAATAAAGTGTAATGAACTCACATTACAATAACATTGCAAACAAATAAATATGATGAACATAAGGTGTTAAAGTTATACTGAAAATCACATTGTAAATCGCTAGGGGTACTCTGCTTCCCGACCGTCGAGACTACACTGGTACCTCCCAGTCAATCGCTAGGGGTACTCTGCTTCCCCCTCATCCCTCCGAGCCGCAAAGGGGCCGCACACTAACCAGATGGAATATCTAGCTCCCAGCTCGCTTCGCAAGGCCGAGCTACCACTCCTATCCGAGTTGGGAAAACCCAACTCCCCACAAGTAATCAGTCAAGTCAATAATCCGGCAGCGTAACGTTACGGTATCAGCCCATCCCCTTTTCTTCCTCCTCTTCCCTTTCTTTTATAGAGTTTTTAGAACCTCCAACTTTCCCTAAATCACATTTAAATTAAGTTTTAATAAAAATCTTCTAGATATTCTCCTTCGCACAAGTGTTGTCCATCCCCCTCTTTCCTCCAATAACTATTTTCTTTAAATTTATTAATTGTCTCATTTCCCTCACCCACCTAGAGTTGCTCCTAAATTTACTCCTAAGTGTTCCTAGATTCCCTTACCGGTTTAAATACTTTCCCTAAAATGAAGTTGCTAATTTAGTTCATTTTAGAAGGTTCTTAATTGCAGATTCCTTACTATGTTGACCTCGCTTTTTACCATAAGTTCCCTTCTTTCCTTTATTATGTTTCCTCCATTCCTTAGTTTCCTAATTTTTATTATTTCCTTCTTTCCCCTTTTCATTAGAGCCTAAAATGGCAGTTGTGTTATTTACTCTTTTCCTTTTATTATTAAATTAATATCTTTTTACACTTACACAACTTAAATAATTTATTTCTTCTTTACAATTTAAAACCACGGATTTTAATTAAATTATTACTCTCTTCATTTTACCCCAAAAATTTATGAAGACTAAAACTATTACTTAAGTGGGTTTTTGTTTAAATTTTTATTTTTATTTTTATAGGGTCTTTTTCTTAAGGTTGAACAAAATTTTACCCTAGAGAAGTTTTAGACTTAGGACTTAGATTCTGAACTGGGCGACAATTATATTAGGGAAGTTGTTTTAATAATTTCTTAATGTGTTAAAAGTCTTTGGGCCATCTAGGTTTGCTTCTTCATCAATATTAACGCAACGTGCCCTTCAGGACGCACCACATGCTCCAAGGGTGCCACTCGCCTCGTTTGTTTCTTTTGCGCGACGTGCCCTTCAGGATGCACCATGTGCTCCAAGGGTGCCACTCGCCTTGTTTGTTTCCTTTGTGCGACGTGCCCTTCATCATGCACCACGTGCTCCAAGGTTTCCACTCACCACTTGACTGATTGGTAGACATCAATAACCCCTGGAGTCAACACTCCGCCAGGTGAACTTGTGGGAGACTAAGGGTTTCTAAGGAATAAGGCCCCCACCTTATTGCGTGCCCCTTAGAGTCATCGTGAGCGACTGTCACAGTCTTCCCTCACGACATTGTGGATCCTCTCAAACTAGGTATTCGTTAACCTATAGTTCGAGCCATGGCGGGAGTGCTAGTAGGTTGTGGTAGGGCTACTGTCCACACCTCTCCCTCAACCTCTCTGGAAATCATGTGTGGCCCCTTTACTCCATATGTGAGTCTGGTCAGCAAGCTATCTTCATCCTACATCATCAACAATCGTGTCAGAACATGTCACATCATATCTTCAAATCAAATGTACTAAAATCATAGTAAACAATCAACCCCAATAGCACACTCCCTGACTCAATCCGGAGTCCAAGGGTTTCCGTCGATGCCTCTGCATCCTCATGGTCAAAAAACCCTGCACACTCAATAAAACTAAGTTAATAGCACCTGTCTATGTCAATGCAGTAAACATCATGTCATCAATCATAACGCATCATAATCAAGGACAAGAGATTTAATATCATAATAGTCCAGATCACTTGCGAGCAAGTGTCCTCAAAGAATAAGTTTTCTCAGTGCACCAGAGCGGGATGTTACAGTCTGGAAGTCTAAAAAATATTGCTGATATAAACTCAAGCTATACCTAGCACCTGATACGTCACACGCCCAGGGAAAAAATGTGAACTCTTTGTCAGAGTGTCAACTATCATGACAATTGGGTCATTCCTCTTTGCCATCAGCGACAATTCAATAGTGAATTCCGTCGAAATGACCTCCCATGTCAATTTTGGAAAAGTGTGTGGTTGTAGCAATCCTATTGGATGTCTATGTTTAGCCTTCACCTGCCGACCTTCTAGAAATATCACCACACAGTTGACGATGTTTGCCTTTACGCCTTCCAAAAGAATAAGGGCTTAAGGTTGGTCCTCATCTTCATGACTCCTTGATGAGCCATGTACACCACTCTATGAGCTTTACATAAGATCAAAACTTCTCAATTCGTCATTGGGATGTAAGTAAATCCAGTTATTATATCTCCAAGATCCATTGTTGTCCATAGTATATCCCTCAATTTTGGTACCAACATGGTGTCTTTCCTGAAAAATTCCTTACCCTCTTTATACCAGTCAACTTCGCATTGTAGTTAGAAATTTTTTCACGTAGATTTGTTTGAAGAGGTATCATTGAAAATATGCGTGGTCTCTGACTCAATGCGTCTGCCACTTTGTTCATTGTTCCTTTTAAGTAGGAAACTTCAAAATCGTAATCAATAAGCAGTTTTGACCAATGCCTTAGTCACACGTTCAAGTCATTTTGTGTAAAAAGGTGTTGTAAACCGCAGTGGTTCATTTTTAGTTCAAATTTATGTCCAATCAGGTAGTGTCTCCACACTCTCAGGGCATACACGATCGCTAACAACTCCAAATCATGCATCGCATAGTTATCCTCATACTTCCTTAAATTCCTCAAGATGTAATCGATCACTCGACCGTCTTACCTCATACTCGATCTAAGCCTTCCTTGGATGCGTCAGTGCATACCAAGAAACCCTCATCCATGCTAGGGACCTTTAGTATGGGCATTGTCGTCAACTCCTCCTTGAGCCTTTGAAATTCTTCCATGCATTTCTCGGTCCACAGAAACTTCTTGTTCTCCTTTTGCAATTACGTAATGAGATTTCCTATCTTCGAAGAACCTCGACGAACCATCGATAATATCCAACTAAATCCATGAAGCTACACACTTCAGGGACATTTTTCGGCGTAGGTCATTCAATAATAGCCTCTTCCTTCGCTAGATCCACAACGATGCCTTCGACGGAGATCACATGCCCTAAGCAATGAATCCTCGATAGCTTTACGACCGCTTCCCAAAATTTGTTCAATCGCAACACTGTAGTGTCAAGCGTAAAAGTTCGTCTTGATCTTCCATCATCCGAGAAATATCAAATGTTGTCAAGGAATACTCAATGGTAGTCAAGAAGAGTCTCCACGACCCATCCTTCTTCCATTTGAAATTAATAGAAGCACTCCAAGGAAATACACTTGGATGTATAAGTCCTACGTCCAACAACTACTTCAGTTGCACTTTCAACTCTTGTAGCTCAAGGGTATACTTCCGATAAGGCTTTCTTGTCATTGGTTCGGTTTCAAATTTTAGGTCGATGGTAAATTCCATCTTGGCCTCGGGCGGAACACCTGGTAATTCTTCCTAGAATCACGTCCGCAAAACGCTCATACTAATGGAAGGTCTTCTAAACCTTCCACCATGCCCTTGATGTTTGTCTCTAAGTATGCATATAACTTGCATCCTTGCGTTGCTCTCTTGTAGGTGTAGGGAAGAAATGAACCTTGGGGATACTCCCTGTTTTCTTCCTACAATCACACTTCTTTGTCCTTACCTAAATCCCTTCAATGTTGTATTAGAATTAGATCTCTTCATAGCACCGGGGTCTAAGAAATACTAAAAGTTCGTTTGGCATTGGCACAAGATGGCTCGAGCATAGAGGACTAGTGCTTGACTTATTTACCGCGGTCATGAATCCTATGGGCCTTGGCCATCTCCGCCACGGTAGTGTGTCTTGTTGACTCGGTCACTCTGGCTCTTTCAACCTTACAGTCTTGCTGGTAAGGTGGCTCTCCACATGTCCATCACCCACCTCCGGTCCAGTACTCCTGGCTCTGGAATAGAAGATGACGGCTGCTAACGGTGCTACCGCAGATGGATATCCTTCCCTAAATTATCTCTTCTTTGTTGGGTTGTGTGTGTTCTTGATGTGTTTGACAATGTAGTCTCTCCCTTGAATGCATCTCTTTGATTATGTAGACTACAAAACTTTGGTTCGGTTGCAGTGTGATTTGAACAGAGACTGTGGATGGTTGTTGGACAGAACACAATCCTGCACAATAAAGAATAAAATAAACAACTCGTAGATCGATGCTTGATTGAAGAAATTAAGTGGAAATTTTCTTGAGAAATGTTTTGAAGAACATTGATTGCTCGTGATTGCTGCTGGAAATCAAGAAGACCCGCAAGCCCAAATGATTGTGCGTAAATGCTTCAGGATGTTATTAAAGATCAAAAGCCCGCTAAAAGTTTTTATTCATGAATGATAGTTGATGGTCATGGAAACTGCTCGTTGTGGGTGCTATCAAAGAGTTATGTTATGCAGCTAAGAAAAGTCCACCAGAAAGAAAATCCAAATAAAGCATAATCTTACGGTGATATTCAGTGATAATGTGGAGCCTAAATTAAGAATGTTGAAGGCTACAAACTGGTTCCTTTGTTGACCTTCCTTTATATTCTTGAAATTGTATCCAACAACTGACATACGATTCAACGAATTATTCTCTTTCTGAGTACAAAAGATGAGAAGACTATAGAATATACATGTTGGCTGACTAACAGAAATATAAGTGTGCATCCATTCGACTATTTCTGGAAAAATAGGAAAAAGTTCAACAATCGATCTATATCCAAAGTTGGGAATGTCCGGCTTAATCTCCTTCTCGGTCAAATTGGAGAAGCCCATTGCAAAAGATACCTCGAAGAGAAGTTGACCACGGAAGATTTCTAGTCACAAGTCAACTAATTGTAAAATATTTTAAGGAAAGGAAGGCTCAACTGTAGCAGTAGAAGTTATTGATAATGTATAATGGATGATTGATTCATTCATCTGGTGAATGGCCGGAGCATCAGAATCCAAATAAAGGTCGAACCATCCAGTGGTGGATAAATGGTTGATAAAGGAGGTTGCTACTGCCTTTCCAATGTTTTAAATGTTATCAAAGCCCACGACTTGGACTATGAAGATACGGTTTTGGCTTACTTACACAACTGGTGGTTCATCTGGAGGTCATTCTCGACCACCAACTCAAATATATTTCGACATGGACATTCAACCAGAAAGATTTAAAAAATAATAATGTTTTGCTCGTTGAATGATGGCGCTACCAATGACCATGAAATATGAGGAAGTCTGATCTCAAGTATCAAGATAACATTTATCATATTTTTAATGGAAGGATATGTTGTTCAATTCATAATTTCTTAAGCAATTTCCAAAATTTCTGGAAATTGATGTCGTCGACCAAAAACCATGCCTTGATGGATGCATTAAAAATTCTCTATGCAAGAGCAACGACCTTGATTGAATAACATTGAGCAGTCTCTCTCTCTCCAGTTTCACTGGGACTGGAAAAATGAAGGCATTTGACCATGGTTAATCAATTACAAGTGTCTTCGACCGACTTCATAAATTAAATATACATAACTGACTAATCGATGGTCATAAAATTGTGACGAGGTTAACTAAATTCCTACCACTTTTGATTCTGCCTGGAGAACAGATGGTCATACAAATCTATGCATATTATAAATAACGAATTCCACATTGAGAAAATGTAAATTTTGTACTCGACTGACCATGCATAACCCTACACACAAAAGAATGAAGTACGCGACCTATCATGTGAAACATCCCCTCAACTCCTTCACTATTACAATCATGCATGTAGTAGAAGAATCGTAGGTTCTCTACAATTTATTCCAAGGTCTGGTTGAAGATGGAGCTGTCGAATAAGAAATAAGATGGGCAAGTTAATTCATCCAATGTTATCCATAATGGGAAAGGATTTCAGCTTAATATTACCCACACGTGTTGTCTGAAAAGACCCATGCAACTGGGAATTGACTGAGTTGTTTGATAGTCAATACATGTCTAGTTTCTTGTTATTTGATGGAAAACGTTGCCACATGGCTTAAGTTGAATCGAGCACTCGAATGGAGGTCGACGATATGCAAGTTGACATATCTGAGAATAACATATTGTTGGGTTCTTTTTATCACTTGGGTGAGCAACAAGAGGTCCCTTAACTATCTAGTTAGGCTAGCAAGATAGCATAGCATTTTGTTAGTAGATTGGTGGCTCAACTAAAGAGAAAACAAGAAGTAAGCAATTAGGAAAACATAAATAAACTAACCATGTAAAAACTCAAATAGATGCATGAAAGAGATACAAGAAATATCTACCAAATGAGACCGATCTTGAAATGATAACACATAGGAGAAGTATGAGAACTTATGAGTCCCCTCTTCCTCCCTGGGAGGGCTATTGAATTCCCCAAATACAAAACTCTCTCTTCTAACAATGGCTTAAAATGGAAATACAATGGTGAAGAATTTATTGTTGTAATTCTTAAGAGGATAGAAGTGAAACTATTGTTATGAATGCTCAAAGAGTTCTAGGAGAAATATGGATTCTCTAAGAAAAATTGAACATCATAACTATACTCAAAATTCTTCCCTTTGTATGCACACCATGGTCATGTATTTATAGGACCAATGCAAGATTTTTCTTAGATGGTATCCCTTTGAAGGGCCGATCTTGTGGTCTTGTCATCGTACACATTGTCCTAGAAGTGGTTGAGGCCAGACCAAATGCATTAATGCACCGTTTCCGTATCTGCATGGGTTCCTGTGGAGACAGTATGTGCAATGTGTGCATTCAATGTTGTGTTGGCTCCTGTGGATGTGCTTGATTAAGCCTTGAGAAATTTGCGTTGAAATTCAATGAACATTGATATAGTTTTTCTTATTGAACATGTTATGTTTGAGGTGTGTTGATTAATGTCTTGTTCTAGTATTGTCTTCAACCATTGCTTGTATTGTGATGAATTTTTTTTAGTAATAACAGATGCCCCCTTATGTGTTAGGTTAGAAGCATACTTATAGCCGAGATACATCATTGTTTCTTTTGGTGACAATGTTATTGTGTAGAAGCGTTAGAGACTTTGTATTGAGGAATAGTGAGAGAGATCCATCAGAGTGAAAGGGGATGAATATGTGGACCAAGTATTCTCCAAAAAAAAACTTTTTTATACAAATAAAGCAGGCATGACCCATGCTCGTGTAATGAAACCAGATTAATATGATTGTAGCTGAAAATATTTGATGAAGTAGATGTCTACATCGCCCTTAGGAGCATCAATAATGACAGATGACAATTATGTGGAATGAAATAGAGTTGAATTGAATTGAGAAATGGAAAATATTGTAATATGTCGATAACTCAGAGGAATTGATGGCCTAGTAAATTCATAGGTATTCGATGATTACTGAAAACTGCAATGGTCCCATATTAAGACCCATCATAACATGAAACTTTGTTGGAGTTGAATGTTATGGGGATCAACGACATCAGAAAGTAATGATGACTCTTTCTGGGTCATAGGAGATTTCACATTGATAGTTAAATGAGAGACAATATATTGCCACCTTCTTGGAAACTTGTGTTGATGTCGATAGGGAAAGGGACGCGACTGGAAGAGGAAAATGGATTCTTGACATCAATTTGATCAAAATGGTATCATGAACTGTATGGAGGAAAATATGGATGAACTAGTGACATGGAAGAAGCTCAAACTGTATCGGACTTAAGTACTTCCTTTGGTTGGGGGGGAAATGAATGATGGCAACAACCGTAAAACATGATCTTGTTTCAAGGGGATGACCAGATATTGGGTAAAATATGTTGAATGGGTGAGACTGCAAAGGAGTGGATGATAGGTCAAAATATAGTTTTTTGGGATAGGTGTGTCGGTGATAGGCAATATTTGGGCCATGATATAGATATATTTGAAAATATGGTTATGAAATGGGAATTCCCCAAACAAGGGTGACATGGGTTGATGTGTGCCAAGGATAAGGACACCATCGTTTGTGATGGAAAAAATATACGCTACTTGCTGGAATTTGAAATGTGCTTTATACAATTACCAAATGAATAAATAATGATTGGGTTGAACGTACACGTATAGAATTGGGTTCCCCAATGAATTATGGTGTGGCCTCATGGGGCGTAGGTAGGGGAATGTAACTGATGAAGGATGGGGAGCCCATTGGTGGGTTTCTTTACGAGGTAGGTGAATGGAGGATGAAATTGTAGATGAGAAATTGATGTTGGGTGAGATGGGGGGTTAATGATAATGCAGAGGTGCATTTAATGTAACCAAAAACATGATGTGGGAGTCCATAACTGAGTGGTTAGATTGATGATGAGGAAGAAGTATGAGGTTCTTACTCTGGGGTGTAACCTTACTAGGACTCCCAAGCCTAATGGATAGAACAACATGAGTTTCAATATGCCAAGGGGTAAATATATGTGGTACAACTCATGGAGGTGAGAATTCTACGGGTTGATAGTACCTGAATGAAATGGAGGTGATGGTACCATAGAGCCAAGTGTGGGGATACTAAGGATAAATGTCAAGGGTTATAACTTGGATGTGCAACTGTTTGCAGAGGGAAAGAGTCCATGCGAGTTTTGAACATATACCTGACTGGGCCATAGGATGGCCAAGAATTAATGGGTTGTATATTGTTGTACCAAGTACTTGCACACACAAACATTAACTACCTGAAGTGAAAAATATCTGATGATAAAGAACACATGATAGTTATTCGATAAAAATTATAGTGAGTAAGCATACCTGAGCTTTTGACATCGTTGGTAAAAGTGGTCCCTTGATAAAATATTTAGGTGACCTCAAAGGTAGGCCAAGGAACAATGAGATCCTAAATGAGGTAATCCTTAAACAAGGCTAGGGAGTGATGAGTTCCTTGAAAAAGGCACTCCCTAAGGGAGACCAAAGAACCATGGGTTCCTGAACAAGTCTCTCCCTAGGGGATGCTAAGGAACAATGGGTTCTTGAAAACACACTCCCTGAAGGAGGCTAAGGAACCATGGGTTCCCGAGCAAGGCACTCCCTAAGGGAGTCCAAGGAACGATGGGTTCTTGAAAAAGGAACTCCTTAAAGGATGCCATGAAACAATGAGTTGTTGGAAAATGAACTCCTTGAAGGATGTTGGGTAACCATAGTTTTGTGAATAATGCACTCCCTAAGGGAGTCCACAAAACAATAGGTTCCTAAAAAATGCACTCCTTGAAGGATGTCAGGGAACCATGGGTTCCCGAAAAAGGTACTCCCTAAGGGAGGCCATGGAACAATGGGTTCCTAAGAAAGGCACTCCCTGAAGGAGGCTAGGGAACCATGGGTTCCCAAAGAAGGCACTCCCTAAAGGAGGTCATGGAACAATGGGTCCCTAAAAAGGCACTCCTTGAAGGAGGTTGTGTATCCCTTATGGGGGTAAATAAAAATGACCAAGGATAAGGGGGACTCACCACAAGAAGTAAGGAAACTATATTAGTAGATCATTCTGATTAGGCCGTGTTGTTTGTAATCGCATGATGTTTGGCACAACTGAACATAATGTGGTGCTATAATGGTTTCCATGAACAGTATATGGTGATCTAGTGTTGTGTCAAGAGCTAGGTCTTATGGGACCAAGGTGGGAAGTGGTGTTTCCCCTTGTATTATTATATGAGGATTGTGGAAAGGGTTGTTTCCAAATATCCAACATGATGGAACAAAGGTATAACAGTAGGAATTTTAAAGTTGAACATCCACAAAAGAGGCTCTGAAATAGTGTATCATATCCATTATTTTCTGTAATATCTATTGCGGGGTTTGGGACATTAAACTATGTTGAAATATCTCCTATATGGGCATGATTGGTCATCATGGAACTGGAGTCCCTGATATACCTATCATTGAGGAGAGATGATCTTATTTGAGAGGGATTAATGACCTTATCAAGGGATATAATATTAGAGGGTGCACTAATTGAATTGTTAGGTTCATGCTATCAGTGGATAAGATAACCTAGATGGGGGTTATCACTAGAATCAATGAAAGAAGTAGTGGCCTAAAATAATTCTTCATCTTCTGGGAACAATGTAGTTGAGATTTCATGGTTTCTTTTGGTTTCAGAGGAAGAAACATGCATGGATTCCCCCAAGGATGAATGAACTCGCCCAACCTCCAAGACTAAGTGGTAAGGAGGTGGTTCTAGAGGCATGAGATCATTTTTAGGGGGAGTGGATGTTGCATGATTAGTGCTAGTGCAAACGTAGTGCATGCCTCAATGTGAGAAAAATGATGTGGGATTCTATTATGAGAATCTTGAGGGGGGCGGGGGTGTCAGTGTAGGAGAATTGATTGATGGTAATGATGCATCCCTCATGTTGGAATGTCACGACTTGAAAGAGGGAAGGCACCACAACACTCATGGAATAGATGAAACCACGGCCTAGGAGAATATTGTAGTCCATTAGACCATCCATGACAACAAAATTGATCAAAACCATATTACCACCTAACTCAATGGGGAGATTAGGTAAGTTCCCAAAGGGGGAACAAAGTCTACCACAAAAGGATCTTAACTCATTCATCGATGGGGTAAGAGTAAGGGATCCTAGTTGTTTCCAAGATGATAAATACATAATACATGAGGATACCCTATAATATTTTATACATCAATATACTGTATATTTTTTAACGATGACCCGTATTTGAAATGAGGTAGAAGATGTTCATCATGCTTGGATAAGTCGATCCCAATCAACGGTGATGTCCGGTGATAGGTGTGGGTATACGCCTCCATTTTTCTTGCAAGGATAAAGTCTAGTAGACATTGTGGTACTAGAGGTGGAATAGGTTACCCTAAGTATACATGACCGAGCCTCAATGGTGAGGTAGATGAGGTTTGAGGTGGGCTTACCCATGTGGGGGATAAAAAATGATGTCGAGGTGTATGGAACCTCACCTGATGGAGTAATGGGTGCATGCTAGGTGTTAATAATTCCTTAATGGGAAATCAGGTTTTCGAGAACTGTTGGTGGTTTTGGTGGCATATGGTTGGAAGGCACCTGAGGTGGTCATTGAGGGGTGGGTGGTCATGGAGGATTTGTGGATTTCATCATTCATTTGTAATTAATTATTTGGGGAAAATGATGGTTGTAATGGTCGTACTCGCCACATAATGAAAATGGGAAATTGGTTCAAATCTTATTATTCCTTCCTTGGTGTGGTTGTCCATTGTTATTACCCCCTTGGGGATTTTGGTTAGCTTGGTTTTGGTTGCCCTCAGCTGAGGTATTTGGCTATTGGGGTTTCCCCTCCTTCCTTGATTTCTATTATTTCCCTTTCTTGAGTAGTTATCTAGTTGATGAGGGGGGTTGGTTGTATTCAATTATTCAAATTCTTGAACTTGCTGAATAGGCAATGGTTGGATAAAATTTACCCCTTCTGGTTTCTACCTATGTGTTGTGGCAATGGATTGAGGAGGACTATGGAAGAAATACTAAGGGTTACCTTGGGGGGGTCCTTATAGGTTGTATTAAGCGGAGGTTCCTTATATAGGTTCAGGAGTATAGGATGTGGATGAAAAAGGTACTTCTTGTTGTATGGGTACTAGGTGAATTGGGGGGGTAGGTACTAGTAGTCCCATGATTGGAGGGGAGGGTTCCATGAATAGTGGTTGATGTGGTGAGGGATGGTAGTATAGGTTAACCCATAGGGTGGTTGGTAAAGATTGGACCCAAACATGGGTACCAATTGAGCATGTGGGTGAGTATGGGCCATGGACCCAATCAACCCATCATGAGCATGCATTGTTCCTGGTTTGTCTTGACGAAATGGTAAAGGGAAAGGAGCATCCAATAATACGATATAAAGGTACCCCAATTGAGAGTAGATCAAGTCGAATTGTTGGGACTTGGTGATGGCCTCATCTTTAGTTTGAGGGAAAGTATTGGAAACATATTTGGCAAGGGAGAGGGACTAATGATTTGAGGAAACAATCTAGTCATTGTTGTGGGGTCACATCTTCATTGAAAATACTTCTTGTTCTTCTCCATTCATGTATATGATCGACGATATGAATGGTCGAGGTTGTTTTGAATTCAGATAGGATTTCCAAGATGGTGTCATGGTGCATTGGGAGTTGGAAGAAGGATAAGAAAGATTCTTCTAATGAATCAAAGGTTGAGTGGGACTCGTCTTTTTCATCCACATACCACTTAGTAGAGGGATTGATGAGAATTTTTTGGAACAGTATTAAGTCAATGTAATATTCCATAATGCTTCAGGAAGAACACCACAGGTGAAAATACATAGTGTTATTGGTGGGGTCTTCTCTAGGTTTTGCTTCGAATTTGGGAATATCAGAAGGTAGATTAGTGGGCATATTTGGCCAAGTGGGGTCATGTAATATCATATCGTTCATTATTTTGGTAAAATCTGGGATATTGAGAAATGAGAAGCATGGCATGTATGGGGGATTACTAGCCATGGTATGTTGTGGTGAAGGACTAGTGGGTGAGTTGTTATAGGTATTGGTTCCCAAAAAAGTAGATCCAAGCAAGTTTGATCCTAGGATGGTGGAACTTATTGGTGTGTGTTATGGTTGTACTGATGTGTCAACAAAATTGGAGACACCTCTAAAACTTGAGGGGAGGTTTCTCAAGAACCTAGAATGGCTGGGATGTTTTGGTTCCCCTATGATTCTGGAATATATGTGGATGTGTGTTGATGGTGGTGAGAATAAATGATAGAACGAGGTCTTTACATATTAACGTAATAATGTATTCATAAACCGCATGTAATCAAATGGTGACAATCATACATATGAAAACAATGTAAATGGTAGTTGGTGGTTTTATGGCTTCGCGTGGGAAAATACAAAACAAATGCACATTTCCTATCCAAAATAAATTCCTTCCTCTAAAATAGCACTGGGCCTCCAAAAAAACACTCGACAGTGGGGTTGTAACTCACTTGATGAGATATTAGTGGAGGGATAAACAATCAGTTATAATTCGGGGTGAAGGGGGAATATCCTTGAAGTACTGGCAATATTTCCCAATAGTTGTTCAAGATCTGATTTCGGTGCAATTGCATCCCACAATCGCTAACTTGGGTAGATAAAACTTAGGATTTTTCCACTAAGTCACCTTGATCAAGCATGACATTTAGATTTTTGGCTTCATAAATCACTAAATATAGGCTGAATGCTTTCCAAGGGTTGGGTGACCCAAGGAGGCACACAAAAAACAATTGGACTTCACCCTTTGACCCTTCATGGGTGTCTCCATTCCTTATGGTGTATGAATGCTTGATTGGGAGGATTTTGGTATCCTATTTTGCAATTTGTTAAGTTTTAATGAAAATATTATGATGGGGAGTTATTTGGATGTCTATCCCCAAAACTGTAACTTAGACTACCAAATTATTTTGTGTTCCTCCTATGGAGGTTAGAAGTGGGTTGATTATGGTTTCTTTTAGTATGTGAAATTGGGATGTGAGGTTGGAGTCATGGGCCAACCTATTTGATTAAAAATGGTTTGCACAAAAATCTTTTTACTAAACAAATGAATACCTTCTGATCCTCCCAGATGGCATATGAGCGTAGGGAGAAGAGCATTCTACAGTTTCAAGTATATAATCAAAAATATTTTGAAAATGTGATGTGTGAAATAAGTTATGGTGAGTGATGAATTTTAATAAGTTAAGTGAGAAAATGTTTGGTATGTGGACGTCGCTTGGTCCTTTACAATTGTTTCTTATCTCTAACTTACTAAATTTCACAAACAATCCTTGTAAAAATTGAAAAATCCCTAAGTAGCTAGCATGGTGGACATGTGGGTCCTTAATTTTTAGCATTAGTATCCCTAGAATATTATCTGATCTAAGAAATATTTGAAAAAATATCCCTATATTGTAGACATGTGAGCATGTGCATGCTCTTACAAATCGTTTAAACTCTCCTAGGTTTTTTTTTTTTTTCTTAAAAAAACTTGAAACTATCCTAAGATTGTAAACATGTGGGCATGTATGGGCCCTTACAAACATTTTATATTATGTTTCAAAAAATAAAACTAAAGAGGTATTGGATTCTCCTAAAATCATTGATTTACAACCATGCATGTAGTAGAAGAATCACAGGTTCTGTACAATTGATATTATTGAAAATAAAAATGTATTCGAAGGTCTGGTTGAAGATGGAGGTGTGGACTAAGAAATCACTTTGATTAAATCTCCATGGGTAAGCATAGTGGAAGTCGAGGATCAAGTGCAATTTAATTCATCCAATGTTATCCATAATGGGAAAGGATTTTAGCTTAATATTACTCACGCATGTTGTCTGAAAAGACCCATGCAACTGGGAATTAACTAAGTAGTTTGAAATTCAATACATGTCTAGTTTCCTATTATTTGATGTAAAATGTTTCCATAGAACTTAAGTTGAATCGAGAACTCGAATGGAGGTTGACCATCTAAAAGTTGACATATTTGAGAATAATTGATTGTCGGGTTCTTTTTATCACTTGGGTGAGAAAAAACGATTCCCTTAACTATCTAGTTAGTCTAGCAAGATAGAAGAATAGTTTGTTAGTAGATTAGTGGCTCAACTAAAGATAAAACAAGAAATAAGAAAATAAAACTAAACTAAGCATGTAAAAACTAAAATGGATGCATGAAAGAGATACAAGAAATATCTACCAAATGAGACCCATCTTCAAAATGATAACACCTAGAAGAAGTATGGGAACTTATGAGTCCCCTCTTCCTCCTTGGAAGGGCTCTTGAATCCCCCAAATAAAAAGCTTTATCTCTTTTAACAATGGATTAAAATGGAAATACAATGGTGAAGAATTGATTGTTGGAATTCTTAAGAGGAGAGAAGTGCAAAACTTGTTATGAATACTCAAAGAGTTCTAGGAGAAATATGGATTCACTAAGAAAAAGTGAACAACATAACTATACTCAAAATTCTTCCCTTTGTATGCACACCATGGTCATGTATTTATAGGACAAATGCAAGATTTTTCTTAGATTTCTCATAGTGTGAATGGGATCCCTTTGAAGGTACTTTCCACCCTTTCAGTATCCCAAGGAAAGATTTCAGGCTGATCTTGTGGTCTTGTCATCATACACTTTGACCTGGAAGTGGTTGAGGCCCGACCAACTGCATTGATGCATCATTTCTGCATTTATGCGAGTTATTTTGGAGACAGTTGTATGATCTGCGTAATTTGTGCATTCAACGCTATGTTGGATCATACTGCGTGAGTAAGCGTCGAGAAATTTTCATTGAAATTCAATGAACATTTACATAATTTTACTTGTTGAATAGGTTATGTAAATGTTTGAGGTGTTTGATAAATGTCTTGTGCTAGTATTGTCTTCAACCATTTCTTGTATTGTGATGAGAAATTTTTCAGTGATAACAAATTCCCCCTTATGTGTGAGGTTAGGAGCATATGTATAGCTGAAATACATCATTTCTTATTTTGGTGACAATGTCATTGTGTAGAAAGTGTGAGAGACTTTGTATTGAGGAATAGTGAGAGAGATCTCTCAGAGTGAAATGGGATGAATATGTGGACCAAGTATTCTCCAAAAAAAAAAAAAAAAAATGTACAAACGAAGAGGGAATGACCCATTCTCGTGTCATGAAACTAGAATAATATGATTGTAACTGATTTTTTTTATGAAGTAGATGTTTGCATCATCCTCAGGGGCATCGATAATGAGAGATGATGGTTCTGAGGAATGAACTAGGTCTGAATTGAGAAATTGACAATAGTGTAATATGTCGATAACTCGCAGGCATTGATGGCCTAGAAAATTCATAGGTCTTCGATGATTACTGAAAACTGCAACGGTCCCATAATAAGACCCACCATAACATGGAACTTTGTTGGATTCAAATGTTATGGGGATCAACAAAATCATAAAGTAATGATGAATATTTATGGCTCGTCCGAGACTGCTCATTGATAATGGAATGATAACCAAGATACTTCCACCTTCCTGGAAACTTATGTTGATGTTGACAAGGAAGGGGGTGCGACTGCAAGAAGAAAAGAACTTCTTGACATTGATTTGATCAAAGTGATCTCAGGAATTGTATGGAGGAAAAGATGGATGAACAGGTGACATCGAAGAAGCTAAAACTGTATGAGACATAAGAACTTCCTTTGATTGGGAGAAAATGTAATGATGGAAACAACTGTAAAACATGATCTGGTGTCAAGGGGACAACCAGATATTGGATTAATTATGCTGAATAGGTGAGACTGCAAAGGAGTGGATGATAGGTAAAAATACAGATTTTTGGGAAAAGTCTATCGTTGATAGTTGGTGTTTGGGCGATGATATGGATATCTTTCAAATATGGTTATGAAAGGGGAATGTCCCAAACAAGGGAGACATGGGTTGATGTCATCGATTGTGATGGAAAAAATCTATGCTACTTGCTGGAATTTGAAATGTGCTTTATACAATTACCAAATGAATAAAGAATGATTGGGTTGAAATTACATGTACATAATTTGGTTCCCCAGTGAAGTATGGTGTTGTCTCATGGGGTGCAATTAGGGGAATGTAATTGATGAAAGGTGGGGGTGCCATTGGTGGGTTTGTGTACTAGGTATGTGAAAGGAGGATGAAATTGTAGATGGGAAATTCATGTTGGGTGAGATGGGGGGTTAATGATAATGTGGAGGTTCATTTAATGTAACCAGAAACATGATTTAGGAGTCCATAATGGGGTGGTTAGCATGATGATGAGGAATAAGTATGAGGTTCTTACTATGGGGTGTAACACTAGTAGGACTCCCAAGCCTAATGGATAAAACAACATGAGTGTCAATATGCCAAGGGGTAAATATATGTGGGACAACACATAGAGGTGAGAATGCTACTGATTGATAGTACCTAAATGAAATCGAAGTGATGGTACCATAAAGCCAGGTGTGGGGATCCCAAGGATAAATGTCAAGGGGTATAGCTAGGATGTGTAGTTGCTTGAAGAGGGCGTGAGTGAATGCCAGTTTTGAACATATACCTGAAGGGACAATAGGATGGTCAAGAATTAATGGGCTGTATATTGTTGTACCAAGTAATTGCACTCACAAACATCAAATACCTGAAGTGAAAAATATCTTATGATAAAGAACATATGATAGTTATTTGATAGAAATGATAGTGAGTAAGCATACTTGAGATTTTGACATCTGTGGGGAAAATGGTTTGTTGATGAAAATTTTAGGTGACCTCGGAAGGAGGCTAAGGAACAATGAGATCCTAGAAGAGGTAGTCCCTAAATGAGGCTAGGGAATGATGAGTTCCTAGAAAAAGGCACTCCATGAGGGAGACCAGGGAACCATGGGTTCCTAAACAAGTCCATCCCTAAGGGAGGCCAAGGAACAATGGTTTCTTGAAAAGGAACTCCTTGAAGGAGGCCAAGGAACCATGGGTTCCCGAGAAAAGTGACTTTTAATGGAGGCCAAGGAACGATGGGTTCCAAAAGAAGGCACCCCATCAAGGAGGCCACAAAAAAATGAGTTCTTGGCAAGGAAACTCCTTGAAGGAGATTGGGGAACCATGGGTTCTTGAACAAGGCACTCCCTAAGGGAAGCTATGAAAAAATAGGTTCTTGAATAATGCACTCTTTGAAGGAGGTTGGGGAACCATGGTTTCCCAAACAAGGTACTCCCTAAGGGAGGCCATGGAACAATGGGTTCCTAAGAAAGGAACTCCCTAAACAAGGTCAGGAAACCATGGGCTCCCAAATAAGGCACTCCCTAAGGGAGAAAATGGCACAATGGCTTCCTAAAAAAGGAACTCCCTGAAGGAGGTCGTGTTGCCCTTATGGGGATAACTAAAAAAACCAAGTCTAAGGGGACCTCACCACAATAAGTAAGGAAACTATCTTAGTGGATCATTCAGATTAGGCTATTTAGTTTGTAATTTCATGATGTTTGGGGGAACTAGACACAATGTGGTGCTATAATGTTTCACATGATAGATATACGGTGAGATAGTGTTGTGTCGAGAGCTAGTTATTATGGGACCAAGGTGGGAAGTGGTGTTTCCCCATGTATTATGATATGAGGATTGGGGGAAGGGTTGTTTCAAAATACCCAAGATGATGGACCAAAGGTTTAATAGTAGGAAGCTTAAAGTTGAACATCCACAAAAGAGGATATGAAATAGTGTACAAGATCCATTATTTTGTGTAATATCTGTTGGGGGGTTTCGGACTTTAAACTGTGTGGAAACATCTCCTATATGGGCATGATTGGTCATCATGGAACTGGAGTCCCTGATATCCCCATCAGTGAGGAGAGATGATCTTATTTGATAGGGATTAATGACCTTATCAAGGGAGATAATATTAGAGGGTGCACTAATTGAATTGTTAGGACCATGCCAATTGTGGATAGGATAGCCTAGATGGATTTTATCACTAGAATCAATGAAAGAATTAGTGGCCTCAAAGAATTATTTTTCTTCTTGGAAGAATGTAGTTGAGAGTTCATGGTTTCTTTTGGGTTTGGGGGAAGAAACATGCATGGATGCTCCCAAGGATGAATGAATCCAAAAAAACTCCAAGACTAAGTGGTGAGGAGGTGGTTCTAGAGGCATCGACTCATTTTTAGGGGGAGTGGATATTTCACAATTAGTGGATGTAGACACATAGTGCATGGAATCAATGTGAGAAACATGATGTGGGATTCTATTATGAGAATCCTAAGGGGGGGGATCAATGTAGGAGAGTTGATCAATGGTGATGATGCATCCCTCATGTGGGAATATCGTGACTCGAAAGAGGGAATACAACACAACACTCATGGCATAGATGAAATCATGGCCCATGAGAATATTGTAATCCACCAGAGCATCCATGACAACAACATTGATCAAAACCGTCTTACCACCTAAATCAATGGATAGGTTACCTAAGATCCTGAAAGGGTAAAAAAGTCTACCATCAAAGGTTCTTAAATTAGTCATCGATGGGATAAGAGTAGGGGATCCTAGTTGTTTCCAAGGTGATGAAGATACTATACATGAGGATTCCCCATAACATATTATACATCGATAAAATGTATAGTTTTTAACGATGAACCATATTTGAAATGGGGTATAAGATGGAATTCGGTCTTGGATAAGTTGATCCCAATCAAGAGTGATGGACCATGATGGGTGCAGGTATACACAGGTCTCCATTTTCCTTACAAGGAGAAGGTCTAGTAGACATTGTGGTACTAGAGGTGGACGGGGTGCCCCCAAGTCTACATGACTAAGCCTCAGTCATGAGGTGTATAAGGTTTGATGTGGGATTACCCATGTGGGGGGTAACAAATGATATCGATGTCCATGGAACCTCACCTGATGGAGTAATGGGTGCATGATAGGTGTTAATGATTCCCTAATGGGGTATAAAGTTTTTGAGAACTGTTGGTGGTGGTGGTGGAATATAGTTGGGAGGTACCTTAGGTGGCCCTTGAGAGGTGGGTGGTCGTGGCGGATTCATGTATTCCTTCACTCATTTGTAATAAAATAGTTGGGGACAATGATGGGTGTAATGGTCGTATTCGCCACATAATGGAAATGGGAAATTGGTTCGAAGGTTATTATTCCTTCCTTGGTGTGGTTGTTCATTGTTATTTCCCCCTTGGGGATTTTGGTTAGATTGGTTTTGGTTTCTCTCGGCTTGGTTATTTGGATGTTGGGGGTTTCCCCTATATCCTTGGATTTTATTCTTTCCCTTTCTCAAGTTTTTATTTGGTTGATGAGGGGGGTTGGCTATATTCAATTGTTCAAATCTCTGAACTTGTTGAATAGGAAATGGTTGGATAAAATTTACC
>JASDQU010736284.1:150529-171705 GCA_032191745.1 Picea mariana | reverse complement strand
ATCATCTAAAAGTAATGATTAGGAAGTTCACTTCAGCAATGTAAAGAAGATTATTTTTAAACTAAAGGATCACTCCTCGATATTCAATAAATCAATCATTTATGGAATTCAATAAAAAATGAAGAAAGCGCACCTAAATGTTTTCCATCAATCTGAGGTTAAATTTACCTGCTAAATTACCATCATCAAGTAACTTCTATAAATATAAAAGTTTTCTTATTTACATCAGTAATGCTGGGGTAACCGACTCTCGGGAGGCGTCACAGGTGGAAAGAAAAGGGAGAGGCCTAGCACCCAGGATTGTGCTTGCGGTACCAGCCAGAAATATCGTTGGCACAAGGAGAAACTGCAAGAAGGGGGATAACAGTAACCTCCTAAACTTAGGGCCCCGTTCATTGTACCTAAGGCGCGGAATCCGCAGGGTGTCATACCCGGGATTCTCGCAGTAGCTCTTGCCCAGAATACAGATCTCTTGGAGAGAAGGAAAGTACAGGCAAAGGTACCCTTCAATTCGCAGGGTGACTCTAGTATTTTCGCTGAGGGCATCGGGTTCACTGAGAAGGAAACACTAGCGCAGAGAAAAACTTAACTTATCGAGTCATGCGCAGAGGGGAGGAATCCTTGTTGGGCTCGAGAAGGGAGCCGCATGCCCGTTTTATTTCCTCAACGCAGACTCCCGAACAGACTCGGAAATCGTGAGGAAAGGACACTGGTAATTCCAAGCGCACGGATGCTCAATCCTTCGGGCCTCCCAACTTCGAACTCACCAACGAGTGAATCCAACACGTCTTTTAAAATATATCCAACCCTTCTATCATGAAAATACAGGTGGAAGTGTTCGCATTTAAAGGTGGCGAGAGTCGTTTAAGCCAGCAGGCCACGATCGGGATTTTCGAGCATGACCACACTCAATTCGTGGAAGAAAACCAGCTTAATAAACCCGCGTGAAACTATCATTGTTTAGTATCACATCTAATCACAACAGATCCTATGTGGAAGGACGGTAGAGACCAAATACATCCCACATCAAAATTGCAGTAAATCTGAAGAATGACAACATATGGGCTTAAGTATTATTACATATACCTTTGAGGAACGTGTGGGAACTCTCAAGCATTCAATACGTCGAGCGATCTGCGCCGATAAGTAACTAGCATAGGGGAGGGGGCCACGCAATTTGAGAGCCCAAGCTGCGTGAACAACTGCGTTTAAACTCTGCAAGGGAAGACACGAGGCGTTGCGAGACGAGAGATTGTCGGGCGAAGCTTCACGCACAAGGTGCAGTGTACAAGGAAAACTCCCGAAATCGTAGAGCTTCAAGGAAACTATGGCTGCAAATTAAGGGGCAGTGGGCATCCCAGATTGAACGATAACAAGTGTATAGAAGAGAAAAATAGTCCTCAATAACGCAGGGAGGAGGATCAAGTGTGGAGCAACCTCGAGCATGATAAGCTTCGTGAAGACACAAGAGTGATCACAGAGGTGAAGGCACACAAAGTGGAGGAAGCAAAGTACTCTCAAGTAGACCCCAGGGATGGAAAGAAGAAGATGATACACACTCCAAAAATTCAGAGAAAATTGGAAGGGCAGGAGGCTAGAAGTTTTCGTTCGACAATGCAATCGACAATCGTTCCAAAAATAATAAATATCAGATATGGCATCTAGCTAAACCTATAAGTCAATACAATTAAAATGGAATCGCAATTAAAATAACGATCTACACACACAACCATATCCAAATTACATTGCAAATTCCTTAATCTATGAATCCATATACAAATTTTTAACTGAATTACTCTGCAAATTAAATAAGCATACCTTAACCCAGCCAACACTAGGGGTACTCTTCTTTCCCCTTAGCCCCCTAGCCGCAAATGGGCCACACACACAAACTATAGAAAGCTAGCAAGCTAGCTCCGAGCTCACCTTGCAAGGTCAAGCTACCACTCTCTATCTGAACTAGGCATCCCAACTCCCACAAGAGAAAACAGTTAAGAAAAATATTGACAGCGTAACCTTACGCCTACCAGTCGTTATTCATTCCCCTCTTCCACCATTTATTTTATAGAGTTTTCATTGTGACTTGTTACCAAAACGCACATTCAATTCTTTTTATTAAAAATTAATTAGGAAAATCCTCCCCCGTACACATGTCACCTGATCCCTTACTTGCACATGAAATTCATTTAATTATTTAATTTAAATTGCCAATTTCCCTCACCCACCTAACAACGTTCCTAAAAATGCTCATCGATGTCCCTGTATTCCCTTGCATTCCTTTTAATGACTGACGTCTTTCTTAAATCATAGTTGACTTTGAAATTAGAAAGTTCTCTAGACTAGATTCTTTCACAATATACAAGTGCCTAAATAAAGTATCTAACAATATCTAAGGGTCTAGCCATCAAACAAAAATGGAATTTGCAGACGTATATCATATGCGTTCTCACAGGTAGCTGAGTGTGGACTATAATTGTCCTACTGGACCTTGACCTAATCGACAGTTCGACGTTGTAGCTGTCGAATGCGACATTCCAAAAAGCGTACTGTCTCTGTCGTGAGGGCACCCTCACTGAACATTTGCCAAGAACTCAGTCTATCTCATGTGTAGGATCACTGACCTAAATTCGCACACAGATACGAGATAAGCATCGCACAATGCCTCAAGGATGAGGCACGACTAGCCGTTAGTGCCTTCACAACTATGGTAACGCGATGCGCATCGACAAACCCTTATGATGATCCTGTGCTTCTTCCATCCCCTTTCGTATCGTTGTATTTGTTCCTTCAATTCTTGGATCGCATTTGGTCCTATTAGGACCCCATCCTCGAGTCGATCCCAACTCAAGGCGTCTGACATAGTTGCCCAAAATAAACTCAAATGGTGCCATCTTAATGGTTCTTTGATGGTTGTTGTTGCACGCAAACTCGACCAGTGGCCAAAACTATTCCCAACGTTTTTATTGGTCCAACGCACACATACGCAACACAACCTTTCCATTTTGGTTCGTTTCTTCGGTCAGCCTATCTATCTCAAGGACATGTTGTACTAAAGTTCAGTGGTGTTCCCAAGGCTTCTTGGGAAACTCGTCCAAAATCATCTTGCACACATTGAATCCCTTATCTGACACAATTCCTTTGGTATGTCTGGAAGTCTCAAAAATCTTGTTGATATAAACTCAAGCTATATCTGGCGCCTGATATGTCGTACGACCAGGGACAAAATGTGAACTCTTCGTCAAAGTGTCAACTATCATGACAATTGGGTCGTTCCTCCTTTCCATCAATGACAATTCAATAGTGAATTCCATCGAAATGACCTCCCATGTCAATTTCGAAAAAGCGTGTGGTCGTAGCAATCTTGTTGGATGTCTATGTTTAGCGTTCACCTGTCGACCTTCTAGAAATCTCACCACACAGTTGACGATGTTTGCCTTTACCCCTTCCAGACGAATAAGGGCTTAAGGTTGGTCCTCATCTTCATGACTCCTCGATGAGCCATGTACACTATTCTATGAGCTTCACATAAGATCAAAACTTCTCAATTCGTTGTTGGGATGTAAGTAAATCCAGTTATTATATCTCCAAGATCCATCGTTGTCCATAATATATCCCTCAATTTTGATACCAACATGGTGTCTTTCTCGAAAAATTCCTTACTCTCTTTATACCAGTCAGCTTCGCATTGTAGTTAGAAATTTTTTCACATAGATTCATTTGAAGAGGTATCATTGAAAATATGCATGGTTTCCGACTCAATGTGTCTGCCACTTTGTTCATTGTTCCTTTTAAGTAGAAAACTTCAAAATCGTAATCGATAAGCAGTTCTGACCAACACCTTTGTCGCACGTTCAAGTCATTTTGTGTAAAAAGGTGTTGTAAACCGCAGTGGTTCATTTTTAGTTCAAATTTTTGTCCAATCAGGTAGTGTCTCCACACTCTCAAGGCATACACAATCGCTAACAATTCCAAATCATGCATCACGTAGTTATCCTCATACTTCCTTAAATTCCTCGAGATGTAATCGATCACTCGACCGTCTTACCTCAGACTCCCTCTAATCCTGAATCCTTGGATGCGTTAGTGCATACCAAGAAACCCTCATCCACGCCAGGGACCTTTAGTATGAGCGTTGTCGTCAAATCCTCCTTGAGCCTTCGAAATTCTTCTGTGCATTTCTCGGTCCACACAAACTTCCTTTTCTCCTTCTGCAATTACGTAATGAGATTTTCTATCTTCGAAGAACCTCGATGAACCATCGGTAATATCCAGCTAAACCCATGAAGCTACACACTTCAGGGACATTGTCGGTGCAGGTCACTCAACAATAGCCTCTACCTTCACTAGATCCACAACGATGCCTTCGATGGAGATCACATGCCCTAAGCAATGAATCCTCGATAGCTTTACAACCGCTTCCCGAAATTTGTTCAATCGCAACACTGTAGTATCAAGAGTAAAAGTTCGTCTTGATCTTCCGTCATCCAAGAAATATCAAATGCTGTCAAGGAATACTCGATGGTAGTCAAGAAGAGTCTCCACGACCCATCCTTCTTCCATCTGAAATTAACAGAAGCACTCCAAGGAAATACACTTGGACGTATAAGTCCTAGGTCCAGCAACTACTTCAGTTGCACTTTCAACTCTTGTAGCTCAAGGGTCGACATCGGATAAGGCTTTCTTGTCATTGGTTCGGTTCTAGGTTTTAGGTCGATGGTAAATTCCATCTTGGCTTCGGGCGGAACACCTGGTAATTCTTCCTGAAATCACGTCCGCAAAACTCTCGTACTAGCGGAAGGTCTTCTAATCCTTCTGCCATGTCCTTGACGTTTGGCTCTAGGTATGCATATAACTTGCATCCTTGCACTGCTCTCTTGTAGGTGTAGGGAAGAAATGAACCTCGGGGATACTCCCTGTTTTCTTCCTACAATCACACTTCTTTGTCTTTACCTAAATCCCTTCAACGTTGTATTAGAATTAGAGCTCTTCGTAGCACCGGTGTCTAAGAAATACTAAAAGTTCATTTGGCGATGGCACCAGATGCCTTGAGCACAGACGACTGGTGCTTGATCTATTTACCGCGGTCATGAATACTATGGGCCTTACCCATCTCCGCCACAGTAGTGTATCTTGTTGACTCGGTCACTCTAGCCCTTTCAACCTTACAGTCTTGCTGGTAAGGTGGCTCTCCACATGTCCATCACCCACCTCCGGTCCAATACTCCTGGCCTCGGAATAGAAGATGTTGGCTTGCCAGCCTAAGATCCTAGTTTGTTTTGCTGACAAGCCTTAACGACGGCTACTAGCGGTGCTGCCGAGGATGGATATCCTTCCCTAAATTATCTCTTCTTTGTTGGGTTGTGTGTGTTCTTGATGTGCTTCACAATGTAGTCTCTCTCTTGAATGCATCTCTTTGATTCTGTAGACTACAACACTTTGGTTCGGTTGCAACGTGATTTGAACGGAGACTGTGGATGGTTATTGGACAGAACACAATCCTGCACAATAAAGAAGAAAATAAACAACTCGTAGATCGATGCTCGATTGAAGAAATTAAGTGGAAAATTTTTTGAGAAATGTTTTGAAGAACATTGATTGCTCGTGATTGCGGCTGGAAATCAAGAAGACCCGCAAGCCCAAATGATTGTGCGTAAATGCTTCATGATGTTATTAAAGATGAAAAGCCCGCTAAAAGTTCTGATTCATGAATGATTGTTAATGGTCGTGGAAACTGCTCGTTGTGGGTGATATCAAAGAGTTATGTTATGCTGCTAAGAAAATTCCACCAGAAAGAAAATCCAAATAAAGCATAATCTTACGGTGGTATTCAGTGATAATGTGGAGCCTAAATTAAGAATGTTGAAGGCTACAAACCGGTTCCTTTGTTGACCTTCCTTTATATTCTTGAAATTGTATCCAACAATTGACATATGATTCAACGAATTATTCTCTTTCTGAGTACAAAAGATGAGAAGACTATAGAATATACATGTTGGCTGACTAACAGAAATATAAGTGTGCATCCATTCGACTATTTCTGGAAAAATAGGAAAAAGTTCAACAATCGATCTATATCCAAAGTTGGGAACGTCCAGCTTAATCTCCTTCTCGGTCAAATTGGAGAAGCCCATTGCAAAAGCTACCTCGAAGAGAAGTCGACCACGGAAGATTTCTACTCACAAGTCAACTAAGTGTAAAATATTTTAAGGAAAGGAAGGCTCAACTGTAGCAGTAGAAGTTATTGATAATGTATAATGGATGATTGATTCATTCATCTGTTGAATGGCCGGAGCATCAGAATCCAACTAAAGGTCGAACCATCCAGTGGTGGATAAATGGTTGATAAAGGAGGTTGCTACTGCCTTTCCAATGTTTTAAATGTGATCAAAGCCCACGACTTGGACTATGAAGATACGGTGTTGGCTTACTTACACAACGGGTGGTTCATCTGGAGGTCATTCTCAACCACCAACTCAAAATATAATTCGACATGGACATTCAACCAGAAAGATTTAAAAAATAACAATGTTTTTCTCGTTGAATGATGGCGCTGCCAATGACCATGAAATATGAGGAAGTCTGATCTCAAGTATCAAGATAACATTTATCATATTTTTAATGGAACGATATGTAATTCAATTCATAATTTCTTAAGCAATTTCCAAAATTTCTAGAAATTGATGTCGTCGACTAAAAACCATGCCTTGATGGATGCATTAAAAATTCGCCATGCAAGAGCAACGACCTTGATTGAATAACATTGAGCAGTCTCTCTCTCTCTCCAGTTTCACTGGGACTGGAAAAATAAAGGCATTCGACCATGGTTGATCAATTACAAGTATCTTCGACCGACTTCATAAATTAAATATACATAACTGACTAATCGATGGTCATAAAATTGTGACGAGGTTAACTAAATTCCTACCACTTGTGATTCCGCCTGGAGAACAGATGGTTATACAAATCTATGCATATTATAAATAACGAATTCCACGTTGAGAAAATGTAAATTTTGTATTTGACTGACCATGCATAACCCTACACACAAAAGAATGAAGTACGCGATCTATCGAGTGAAACATCCCTTCAATTCCTTCACTGTTACAATCATGCATGTAGTAGAAGAATCGTAGGTTCTCTACAATTTATTCCAAGGTCTGGTTGAAGATGGAGATGTCAAATAAGAAATAACTTTGATTAAATCTCCATGGATGAGTGTAGTTGAAGTCGGGGATCAAGGGCAAGTTACTTCATCCAATGTTATCCATAATGGGAAAGGATTTCAGCTTAATATTACCCACACGTGTTGTCTGAAAAGACCCATGCAAATGGGAATTGACTGAGTTGTTTGATAGTCAGTACATGTCTAGTTTCCTGTTATTTGATGGAAAACGTTGCCACATGGCTTAAGTTGAATCGAGCACTCGAATGGAGGTCGACGATCTACAAGTTGACATATTTGAGAATAACATATTGTTGGGTTCTTTTTATCACTTGGGTGAGCAACAAGAGGTCCCTTAACTATATAGTTAGGCTAGAAAGATAGCATAGCAGTTGTTAGTAGATTAGTGGCTCAACTAAAGAGAAAACAAGAAATAAGCAATTAGGAAAAAAAAAATTAAACTAACCATGTAAAAACTCAAATAGATGCATGAAAAAGATACAAGAAATATTTATCAAATGAGACCGATTTTGAAATGATAACACATAAAAGAAGTATGAGAACTTATGAGTCCCCTCTTCCTCCTTAGGAGGGCTATTGAATTCCCCAAATACAAAACTCTCTCTTCTGACAATGGCTTAAAATGGAAATACAATGGTGAAGACTTTATTGTTGTAATTCTTAAGAGGAGAGAAGTGCAACAATTGTTATGAATGCTCAAAGAGTTCTAGGAGAAATATGGCTTCTCTAAGAAAAATTGAACATCATAACTATACTCAAAATGCTTCCCTTTGTATGCACACCATGGTCATGTATTTATAGGACCAATGCAAGCTTTTCCTTAGATGATATCCCTTTGAAGGGCCGATCTTGTGGTCTTGTCATCGTACACATTATCCTAGAAGTGGTTGAGGCCAAACCAAATGCATTAATGCACTGTTTCCGTATCAGCATGGGTTCCTATGGAGACAGTCTATGCAATGTTGTGTTTGCTCCCGTGGATGTGCATGATTAAGCCTTGAGAAATTTGCGTTGAAATTCAATGAACATTTGTATAGTTTTTCTTATTGAACATGTTATGTTTGAGGTGTGTTGATTAATGTCTTGTGCTAGTATTGTCTTCAACCATTTCCTGTATTGTGATGATTTTTTTTTAGTAATAACATATGCCCCCTTATGTGTTAGGTTAGAAGCATACTTATAGCTGAGATACATCATTGTTTCTTTTGGTGATGATGTTATTGTGTAGAAGCATTAGAGACTTTATATTGAGGAATAGTGAGAGAGATCCATCGGGGTGAAAGGGGATGAATATGTGGACCAAGTATTCTCCAAAAAAAATCTTTCTTGTACAAACAAAGCAGGCATGACCCATGCTCATGTAATGAAACCAGATTAATATGATTGTAGCTGAAAATATTTGATGAAGTAGATGTCTACATCGCCCTCGGGGGCATCAATAATGACATATGACAGTTATGTGGAATGAAATAGAGTTGAATTGAATTGAGAAATGGAAAATATTGTAATATGTCGATAACTGAGAGGAATTGATGGCCTAGTAAATTCAGAGGTATTTGATCATTACTGAAAACTGCAATGGTCCCATAGTAAGACCCAACATAACATGAAACTTTGTTGGAGTCGAATGTTATGGGGATCAACGACATCAAAAAGTAATGATGACTCTTTCTGGGTCATAGGAGATTTCACATTGATAGTTAAATGAGAGACAATATACTGCCACCTTCCTGGAAACTTGTGTTGACGTCGATAGGGAAAGGGGCACGACTGGAAGAAGAAAATGGATTCTTGACATCAACTTGATCAAAATGGTATCATGAACTATATGGAGGAAAATATGGATGAACTAGTGACATGGAAGAAGCTCAAACTGTATGGGACTTAAGTATTTCCTTTGGTTGGGGGGGAAATGAATGATGACAGCAACTGTAAAACATGATCTAGTTTCAAGGTGATGACGAGATATTGGGTAAAATATGTTGAATGGGTGAGACTGTAAAGGAGTGGATGATAGGTCAAAATACAAATTTTTGGGATGGGTGTGTCAGTGATAGACAATATTTGGGCCATGATATAGATATCTTTGAAAATATGGTTATGAAATGGGAATTACCAAAACAAGGGTGAGATGGGTTGATGTGTGCCAAGGATAAGGACACCATCGGTTGTGATGGAAAAAATATACGCTACTTGCTGGAATTTGAAATGTGCTTTAAACAATTACCAAATGAATAAAGAATGATTGGGTTGAAAGTACACGTATAGAACTGGGTTCCCCAATGAATTATGGTGTGGCCTCATGGGGCGTAGGTAGGGAAATGTAACTGATGAAGGGTGGGGAGCCCATTGGTGGGTTTCTTTATGAGGTGGGTGAATGGAGGATGAAATTGCAGATGAAAAATCGATGTTGGGTGAGATGGGGGCTTAATGATAATGCAGAGGTGCATTTAATGTAACCAAAAACATGATGTGGGAGTCCATAACTGAGTGGTTAACTTGATGATGAGGAAGAAGTATGAGGTTCTTACTCTGGGGTGTAACCTTACCAGGACTCCCAAGCCGAATGGATAGAACAACATGAGTTTCAATATGCCAAGGGGTAAATATATGTGGTACAACTAATGGAGGTGAGAATTCTACGAGTTGATAGTACCTGAATGAAATGGAGGTGATGGTACCATAGATTCGGGTGTGGGGATCCTAAGGATAAATGTCAAGGGTTATAACTTGGATGTGCAACTGTTTTCAGAGGGAAAGAGTGCATGTGAGTTTTGAACATATACCTGACTGGGCCATAGGATGGCCAAGAATTAATGGGTTGTATATTGTTGTACCAAGTACTTGCACACACAAACATTAAATACCTAAAGTGAAAAATATCTGATGATAAAGAACATATGATAGTTATTCGATAGAAATTATAGTGAGTAAGCATACCTAAGCTTTTGACATCGGTGGTAAAAGTGGTCCCTTGATAAAATATTTAGGTGACCTCAGAGGCAGGCCAAGGAACAATGAGACCCTAGACGAGGTAATCCTTAAACAAGGCTAGGGAATGATGAGTTCCTTGAAAAAGGCACTCCCTAAGGGAGATCAAAGAACCATGGGTTCCTGAACAAGTCTTTCCCTAGGGGATGCTAAGGAACAATGGGTTCTTGAAAAGACACTCCCTGAAGGAGGCTAAGGAACCATGGGTTCCAGAGTAAGGCACTCCCTAAGGGAGTCCAAGGAACGATGGGTTCCTGAAAAAGGAACTCCTTAAAGGATGTCATGAAACAATGAGTTGTTGGAAAATGAACTCCTTGAAGGATGTCGGGTAACCATGGTTTTGTGAATAATGCACTCCCTAAGGGAGTCCACAAAACAATAGGTTCCTAAAAAATGCACTCCTTGAAGGATGTCAGGGAACCATGGGTTCCCGAAAAAGGTACTCCCTAAGGGAGGCCATGGAACAATGGGTTCCTAAGAAAGGCACTCCCTAAAGGAGGCTAGGGAACCATGGGTTCCCAAATAAGGCACTCCCTAAAGGAGGTCGTGGAAAAATGGGTTCCTAAAAAGACACTCCCTGAAGGAGGTTGTGTATCCCTTATGGGGGTAAATAAAAATGACCAAGGATAAGGGGGACTCACCACAAGAAGTAAGGAAACTATATTAGTGGATCATTCTGATTAGGCCGTGTTGTTTGTAATCGCATGATGTTTGGTAGAATTGGACATAATGTGGTGCTATAATGGTTTCCATGAATGGTATATGGTGATCTAGTGTTGTGTTAAGAGCTAGGTCTTATGGGACCAAGGTGGGAAGTGGTGTTTGCCCTTGTATTATTATATGAGGATTGTGGGAAGGGTTGTTTCCAAATACCCAACATGATGGAACAAAAGTACAATAGTAGGGATTTTAAAGTTGAACATCCACAAAAGAGGATCTGAAATAGTGTATCATATCCATTATTTTTTGTAATATCTATTGCAGGGTTTGGAACATTAAATTATGTGGAAATATCTCCTATATGGGCATGATTGGTCATCATGGAAATGGAGTCCCTGATATACCTATCATTGAGGAGAGATGATCTTATTTGAGAGGGATTAATGACCTTATCAAGGGATATAATATTAGAGGGTGCACTAATTTAATTGTTAGGACCATGCTAGCAGTGGATAAGATAACCTAGATGGAGGTTATCACTAGAATCAATGAAAGAAGTAGTGGCCTAAAAGAATTCTTCATCTTCTGGGAAGAATGTAGTTGAGATTTCATGGTTTCTTTTGGTTTCAGGGGAAGAAACATGCATGGATTCCCCCAAGGATGAATGAACTCACCCAGCCTCCAAGACTAAGTGGTAAGGAGGTGGTTCTAGAGGCATGGGATCATTTTTAGGGGGAGTGGATGTTGCATGATTAGTGCCAGTGGACACGTAGTGCATGCCTCAATGTGAGAAAAATGATGTGGGATTCTATTATGAGAATCTTGAGGGGGGAAGGGGGTGTTAGTGTAGGAGAATTGATCGATGGTAATGATGCATCCCTCATGTCAGAATATCATGACTTGAAAGAGGGAAGGCACCACAACACTCATCGAATAGATGAAATCATGGCCTAGGAGAATATTGTAGTCCACTAGACCATCCATGACACCAAAATTGATCAAAACCATCTTACCACCTAACTCAATGGGGAGATTAGGTAAGATCCCAAAGGGGGAACAAAGTCTACCATAAAAGGATCTTAACTCACTCATTGATGGGATAAGAGTAAGGGATCCTAGTTGTTTCCAAGATGATAAATACATAATACACGAGGATACCCTATAATATTTTATACATCAATAAACTGTATATTTTTTAACGATGACCCATATTTGAAATGAGGTAGAAGATGGTATTCATGCTTGGATAAGTTGATCCCAATAAAGGGTGATGTCTGGTGATAGGTGTGGGTATACGCCTCCATTTTTCTTGCAAGGGTAAGGTCTAGTAGACATTGTGGTACTAGAGGTGGAAGGGGTTCCCCCAAGTATACATGATCGAGCCTCAATTGTGAGGTAGATGAGGTTTGAGGTGGGGTTACCCACGTGGGGGCTTATAAATGATGTCAAGGTGCATGGAACCTCACCTGATGGAGTAATGGGTGCATGCTAGGTGTTAATAATTCCTTAATGGGAAATAATGTTTTTGAGAACTGTTGGTGGTTTTGGTGGCATATGGTTGGGAGGCACCTAAGGTGGTCGTTGAAGGGTGGGTGGTCATGGAGGATTTGTGGATTTCTTCATTCATTTGTAATTAATTATTTGGGGAAAATGATGGGTGTAATGGTCGTACTCGCCACATAATGAAAATGGGAAATTGGTTCAAATCTTATTATTCCTTCCTAGGTGTGGTTGTCCATTGTTATTGCACCCTTGGGGATTTTGGTTAGCTTGGTTTTGGTTGCCCCCGGCTGGGGTATTTGGCTGTTGGGGTTTCCCCTCTTTCCTTGATTTCTATTATTTCCCGTTATTGAGTTGTTATCTAGTTGATGAGGGGGGTTGGTTGTATTCAATTATTCAAATTCTTGAACTTGCTGAATAGGCGATGGTTGGATAAAATTTACCCCTTCTGGTTTCTAGCTATGTGTTGGGGTAGTGGATTGAGGAGGACTAGGGAAGCGATACTAAGGGTTACCTTGGGGGGGTCCTTATAGGTTGTATTAAGCCTTCCATAGGTTTAAGAGTATAGGATGTGGATGAAAAAGGTACTTCTTGTTGTATGGGTACTAGGTGAATTGGGGGGTAGGTACTAGTAGTCCCATGATTGGAGGGGAGGGTGCCATGAATAGTGGTTGATGTGGTGAGGGAGGGTAGTATAGGTTACCCCATAGGGTGGTTGGTAAGGATTGAACCCAAACGTGGGTACCGATTGAGCATGTGGGTGAGTATGGGCCATGGACCCAGTCAACCCATAATGAGCATGCGTTGTTCCTGGTTTGTCTTGACGAAATGGTAAAGGGAAAGGAGCATCAGGTAATACGATATAAAGGTACCCCAATTGAGAGTAGATCAAGTCGAATTGTTGGGACTTGGTGATGGCCTCATCTTTAGTTTGAGGGAAAGTACTGTAAAAATATTTGGCGAGGAGAGGGACTAATGATTTGAGGAAACAACCTAGTCGTTGTTTTGGGGTCGCATCTTCTTTGAAAATACTTCTTCTTCTTATCCATTCATGTATATGATCGACGATATGGATGTTCGAGGTTGTTTTGAATTCATATAGTATTTCCAAGCCGGTGTCATGGCGCATTGGGAGTTGGAAGAAGGATAAGAAAGATTCTGCTAATGAATAGAACGTTGAGTGGGACTCGTCTTTTTCATCCACATACCACTTAGCAGAGGGGCCAATGAGAATTTTTTGGAATAGTAGTAATTCAACGTAATATTCCATAATGCTTTAGGAAGAACACCACAGGTGAAAATACATAGTGTTATTGGTGGGGTCTTCTCTAGGTTTTGCTTTGAATTTGGGAATATCAGAAGGTAGATTAGTGGGCATATTTGGCCAAGTTGGGTCATGTAATATCATATCGTTCATTAGTTTGGTAAAATATGGGATATTGAGAAATGACAAGCATGGCATGTATGGGGGAGTACTAGCCATGGTATGTTGTGGTGAAGGACTAGTGGGTGAGTTGTTATAGGTATTTGTTCCCAACAAAATAGATCCAAGCAAGTTTGATCCTAGGATGGTGGAACTTACTGGTGTGTGTTATGGTTGTACTGATGTGTCAACGAAATTGGAGATGCCTCTAAAACTTGAGGGGAGGTTTCTCAAGAACCTAGAATGGCTGGGATGTTTTGGTTCCCCTATGATTCTGGAATATATGTGGATGTGTGTTGATGGTGGTGAGAATAAATGATAGAACAAGGCCTTTACATATTAACGTAATAATGTATTCATAAACTGCATGTAATCAAATTGTGACAATCATACGTATGAAAACAATGTAAATGGTAGTTGGTGATTTTCTGGCTTCACGTGGGGAAATACAAAACAAATGCACATTTCCTATCCGACATATATTCCTTCCTCTAAAATAGCATTGGGCCTCCAAAAAAACACTCAATAGTGGGGCCGTAACCCACTTGATGAGATACTAGTGGAGGGATAAACAATCAGTTATAATTCAGGGTGAAGGGGGAATATCCTTGAAGTACTGGCAATATTTCCCAATAGTTGTTCAAGATCTGATTTCGGTGCAATTGCATCCCACAATCACTAACTTGGGTATATAAAAATTAGGATTTTTCCACTAAGTCACCTCGATCAAGCACGACATTTAGATTTTTGGCTTCCAAGGGTTGGGTGACCCAAGGAGGCACACACAGAACAACTGGACTTCACCCCTTGACCCTTCATGGGCGTCTCCATTCCTTATGGTGTATGAATGCTTGATTGGGAGGATTTTGGTATCCTATTTTGCCATTTTTTAAGTTTCAATGAAAATATTATGATAGGGAGTTATTTGGATGTCTGTCCCCAAAATTGTAACTTAGACTACCAAATTATTTTGTGTTCCTCCTATGGAGGTTAGAAGTGGGTTGATTATGGTTTCGTTTAGTATGTGAAATTGGGATGTGAGGTTGGAGTCATGGGCCAACCTAATTGATTAAAAATGGTTTGTACAAAAATCTTTTTACTAAACAAATGAATACCTTCTGATCCTCCTAGATGGTGTATGAGCGTAGGGAGAAGAGCATTCTATAGTTTCAAGTATCTAATAAAAAATATTTTGAATATGTGATGTGTGAAATAAGTTATGGTGAGTGATGAATTTTAATAAGTTAAGTGAGAAAATTTTTGGTATGTGGATGTCGCTTGGTCCTTTACAATTGTTTCTTATCTCTAACTTACTCAATTTCACAAACAATCCTTGTAAAAATTGAAAAATCCCTAAGTAGCTACCATGGTGGACATGTGGGTCCTTACTTTTGAGCTTTAGTATCCCTAGAATATTATCTGATCTAAGAAATATTTGAAAAAATATCGCTATATTGTAGACATGTGAGCATGTGCAGGGTCTTACAAATCCTTTAAACTCTCATAGGTTTTTTTTCTTTGCTTAAAAAAACTTGAAACTATCTTAAGATTGTAAACATGTGGGCATGTATGGGCCCTTACAAACCATTTAGATTATGTTTCAAAAAAGAAAACTAAAGAGGTATTGGATTCTCCTAAAATCATTGATTTACAACCATGCATGTAGTAGAAGAATCACAGGTTCTATACAATTGATATTATTGAAAATATAAATGTATTCCAAGGTCTGGTTGAAGATGGAGGTGTGGAATAAGAAATCAATTTGATTAAATCTCCATGGGTGAGCATAGTGGAAGTCGAGGATCAAGTGCAATTTAATTCATCCAATGTTATCCATAATGGGAAAGGATTTCAACTTAATATTACTCACACATGTTGTCTGAAAAGGCCCATGCAACTGGGAATTAACTGAGTTGTTTGAAATTCAATACATGTCTAGTTTCCTATTATTTGATGAAAAATGTTTCCACGAAACTTAATTTGAATCGAGAACTCGAATGGAGGTTGACCATCTAAAAGTTGACATATTTGAGAATAATTGATTGTCGGGTCCTTTTTATCACTTGGGTGAGAAAAAACGGGTCCCTTAACTATCTAGTTAGTCTAGCTAGATAGCATAATAGTTTGTTAGTAGATTAGTGGCTCAACTAAAGATAAAACAAGAAATAAGAAAATAAAACTAAACTAAGCATGTAAAAACTAAAATGGATGCATGAAAGAGATATATCTACCAAATGAGACCCATCTTCAAAATGATAACACCTAGAAGAAGTATGGGAACTTATGAGTCCCCTCTTCCTCCTTGGAAGGGATCTTGAATCCCCCAAATAAAAATCTTTATCTCTTTTAGCAATGGATTAAAATGGAAATACAATGGTGAAGAATTGATTGTTGGAATTCTTAAGAGGAGAGAAGTGCAAAACTTGTTATGAATACTCAAAGAGTTCTAGGAGAAATATGAATTCACTAAGAAAAAGTGAACAACATAACTATACTCAAAATTATTCCCTTTCTATGCACACCATGGTCATGTATTTATAGGACAAATGCAATATTTTTCTTAAATTTCTCATAGTGTGAATGGGAGCCCTTTGAAGGTACTTCCCACCCTTTCAATATGCCAAGGAAATATTTCAGGCTGATCTTGTGGTCTTTTCATCACACACTTCGACCTGGAAGTGGTTGAGGCCTAACCAAATGCATTGATGCACTGTTTCTACATTTATGCAAGTTATTTTGGAGACGGTCGTACGATCTGTGCAATTTGTGCATTCAATGCTATGTTGGATCATACTGCGTGAGTAAGCCTCGAGAAATTTGCGTTGAAATTCAATGAACATTTACATAGTTTTACTTGTTGAATAGGTTATGTAAATGTTTGAGGTGTGTTGACTAATGTCTTGTGCTAGTATTGTCTTCAACCATTTCTTGTATTGTGATGAGAAGTTTTTCAGTGATAACAAATTCCCCCTTATGTGTGAGGTTAGGAGCATACGTATAGCTGAAATACAACATTGCTTATTTTGGTGACAATGTCATTATGTAGAAGTGTGAGAGATTTTGTATTGAGGAATAGTGAGAGAGATCTCTCAGAGTGAAATGGGATGAATATGTGGACCAAGTATTCTCCAAAAAATAAAAAAAATTGTACAAACGAAGAGGGAATGACCCATTCTTGTGTCATGAAACCAGAATAATATGATTGTAACTGATTTTTTTTTATGAAGTAGATGTTTGCATCATCCTTGGGGGCATCGATAATGAGAGATGACGGTTTTGTGGAATGAACTAGGTCTGAATTGAGAAATTGACAATAGTGTAATATGTCGATAACTCGTAGGCATTGATGGCCTATAAAATTCATAGGTCTTCGACGATTACTGAAAACTACAACGGTCCCATAATAAGACCCACCGTAACATGGAACTTTGTTGGATTTGAATGTTATGGGGATCAACAAAATCAAAAAGTAATGATGAATATTTATGGCTCGTCCGAGAATGCTCACTGATAATGGAATGATAACCAAGATACTTCCACCTTCCTGGAAACTTATGTTGATGTTGACAAGGAAGGGGGTGCGACTGCAAGAAGAAAAGTGCTTCTTGACATCGATTTGATCAAAGCGATCTCACGAATTGTATGGAGGAAAAGATGGATGAACATGTGACATGGAAGAAGCTAAAACTATATGAGACGTCAGAACTCCTTTGGTTGGGAGAAAATGTAATGATGGAAACCACTGTAAAACATGATCTGGTGTCAAGGGGACGATTAGATATTGGGTTAATTATGCTGAACGGGTGAGACTGCAAAGGAGTGGATGATAGGTAAAAATACAGATTTTTGGGAAAAGTCTGTCGTTGATAGTTAGTATTTGGGCGATGATATGGATATCTTTCAAATATGGTTATGAAAGGGGAATGTCCCAAACAAGGGAGACATGGGTTGATGTCATCGGTTGTGATGGAAAAAATCTATGCTACTTGTTGGAATTTGAAATGTTCTTTATACAATTACCAAATGAATAAAGAATGATTGGGTTGAAATTACAAGTAAATAATTTGGTTCCCCAGTGAAGTATGGTGTTGTCTCATGGTGTGCAAGTAGGGGAATGTAATTGATGAAGGGTGGGGGGCCCATTGGTGGGTTTTTGTACTAGGTATGTGAATGGAGGATGAAATTGCAGATGGGAAATTCATGTTGGGTGAGATGGGGGGTTAACAATAATGTGGAGGTTCATTTAATGTAACCAGAAACATGATTTAGGAGTCCATAATGGGGTGGTTAGCATGATATTGAGGAATAAGTATGAGGTTATTACTATGGGGTGTAACACTAGTAGGACTCCCAAGCCTAATGGATAAAACAACATGAGTGTCAATATGCCAAGGGGTAAATATATGTGGGACAACACATGGAGGTGAGAATGCTACCGATTAATAGTACCTAAAAGAAATGGAAGTGATGGTACCACAGAGCCAGGTGTGGGGATCCCAAGGATAAATGTCAAGGGGTATAACTATGATGTGTAGTTGTTTGAATAGGGCATGAGTGAATGCCAGTTTTGAACATATACCTGAAGGGACAATAGGATGGTCCTGAATTAATGGGTTGCATATTGTTGTACCAAGTAATTTCACTCACAAACATCAAATACCTGAAGTGAAAAATATCTTATGGTAAATAACATATGATAGTTATTTGATAGAAATGATAGTGAGTAAGCATAATTGAGATTTTGACATCGGTGGGGAAAATGGTTTGTTGATGAAAATTTTAGGTGACCTCGGAAGGAGGCTAAAGAACAATAAGATCCTAGAAGAGGTAGTCCCTAAATGAGGNTGAGTTCCTAGAAAAAGGCACTCCATGAGGGAGACCAGGGAACCATGGGTTCCTGAACAAGTCCATCCCTAAGCGAGGCCAAGGAACAATGGTTTCTTGAAAAGGAACTCCTTGAAGGAGGCCAAGGAACCATGGGTTCCCAAGAAAAGTGATTTTTAATGGAGGCCAAGGAACGATGGGTTCCAAAAAAAGGCACCCCATCAAGGAGGCCACAAAAAAATTAGTTTTTGGCAAAGAAACTCCTTGAAGGAGATTGGGGAACCATGGGTTCTTGAACAAGGCACTCCCTAAGGGAGGCCATGAAAAAATAGGTTCTTGAATAATGCACTCTTTGAAGGAGGTTGGGGAACCATGGGTTCCCAAACAAGGTACTCCCTAAGGGAGGCCATGGAACAATGGGTTCCTAAGAAAGGAACTCCCTGAAGAAGGTTAGGAAACCATGGGCTCCCAAATAAGGCACTCCCTAAGGGAGACAATGGCACAATGGCTTCCTAAAAAGGGAACTCCCTGAAGGAGGTCGTGTTGCCCTTATGGGGGTAGCTAAAAAGCCAAGTCTAAGGGTACCTCGCCACAATAAGTAAGGACACTATCTTAGTGGATCATTCAGATTAGGCTGTTTAGTTTGTAATTTCATGATGTTTGGGGGAACTAGACACAATGTGGTGCTATAATGGTTCCCATGATAGATATACGGTGAGCTAGTGTTGTGTCGAGAGCTAGTTATTATGGGACCAACGTGGGAAGTGGTGTTTCCCCATGTATCATGATATGAGGATTAGGGGAAGGGTTGTTTCAAAATACCCAAGATGATGGACCAAAGTTTTAACAGTAGGAATCTTAAAGTTGAACATCCACAAAAGAGGATATGAAATAGTGTACCAGATCCATTATTTTGTGTAATATCTGTTGGGGGGTTTCGGACTTTAAACTGTGTGGAAACATCTCCTATATGGGCATGATTGGTCATCATGGAACTAGAGTCCCTGATATCCCCATCAGTGAGGAGAGATGATCTCATTTGAGAGGGATTAATTACCTTATCAAGGGAGATAATATTAGAGGGTGCACTATTTGAATTGTTAGGACCATGCCAATTGTGGATAGGATAGCCTAGATGGATTTTATCACTAGAATCAATGAAAGAATTAGTGGCCTCAAAGAATTATTTTTCTTCTTGGAAGAATGTAGTTGAGAGTTCATGGTTTCTTTTGGGTTCGGGGGAAGAAACATGCATGGATGCTCCCAAGGATGAATGAATCCACAAAAACTCCAAGACTAAGTGGTCAGGAGGTGGTTCTAGAGGCATGGGCTCATTTTTAGGGGGAGTGGATATTTCACAATTAGTGGATATAGACACATAGTGCATGGAATCAATGTGAGAAACATGATGTGGGATTCTATTATGAGAATCATGAGGGGAGGATAAATGTAGGATAGTTGATCAATGGTGATGATGCATCCCTCATGTGGGAATATCATGACTCGAAAGAGGAAATACAACACAACCCTCATGGCATAGATGAAATCATGGCCCATGAGAATATTGTAATCCACCAGACCATCCATGACAACAACATTGATCAAAACCATCTTACCACCTAAATCAATGGATAGGTTACCTAAGATCCTAAAAGGGGAACAAAGTCTACCATCAAAGGCTCTTAAATCAGTCATCGATGGGATAAGAGTAGGGGATCCTAGTTGTTTCCAAGATGATGAAGATACTATACATGAGGATTCCCCATAACATATTATACATTGATAAAATGTATAGTTTTTAACGATGACCCGTATTTGAAATGGGTTATAATATGGCATTCGGACTTGGATAAGTTGATCCCAATCAAGAGTGATGAACCATGATGGGTACGGGTATACACCTCCATTTTCCTTACAAGGAGAATGTCTAGTAGACATTGTGGTACTAGAGGTGGACAGGGTGCCCCCAAGTCTACATGACTAAGCCTCAGTCATGAGGTATATTAGGTTTGAGGTGGGATTACCCATGTGGGTGGTAACAAATGATATCGAGGTCCATGAAACCTCAGCTGATGGAGTAATGGGTGCATGATAGGTGTAAATAATTCCCTAATGGGGAATCAAGTTTTTGAGAACTGTTGGTGGTGGTGGTGGAATATAGTTGGGAGGTACCTTAGGTGGCCCTTGAGAGGTGGGTGGTCATGGAGGATTCATGTCTTCCTTCACTCGTTTGCAATAAAATATTTGGGGACAATGATGGGTGTAATGGTCGTATTCGCCACATAATGGAAATGGGAAATTGGTTCGAAGGTTATTATTCCTTCCTTGGTGTGGTTGTCCATTGTTATTTCCCCCTTGGGTATTTTGTTTAGCTTGTTTTTGGTTTCCCTCAGCTTCGTTATTTGGATGTTGGGGGTTTCCCCTCTATCCTTGGTTTTTATTCTTTCCCTTTATCAGGTTTTTATTTGGTTGATGAGGGGGTTGGATATATTCAATTTTTCAAATCCTTGAACTTGTTGAATAGGAAATGATTGGATAAAATTTACCCCTTTCTTCTGTTAGCCATGTGTTGGGGAAAAAAATTGAGGAGGACCA
>JASDQU010736284.1:127862-150276 GCA_032191745.1 Picea mariana | reverse complement strand
AATTGGCCCCAAACATGGGTATCGATTGAGCGTGTGGGTGAGTATGGGCCATGGATCCAATCAATCGATCGAAAATGTGTGATGTTCCTGGTTTGTCTCGACCAAATGGTAAAGGGCGAGGAGCATCCAATAATACAATAAATGTACCCCAAATGAGATTAGATCAAGTGAAATTGTTGGGCCTTGGTTATGGCCTCATCTTCAATTTGAGGGAAAGTAGTGGAAACATATTTGGCGAGGAGAGGGACTAATGATTTGAGGAAACAATTTAGTCATTGTAGTGGGGTGGTATCTTCTTTGAAAATACTTCTTCTTCTTTGAAATTGATGTATATGATCGACGATATGGATTCCTAATGTTTTTTTTAATTTTTATAGGATTTCCAATATGATTTCATGGTGCACTAGGAGTTGGAAGAAAGATAAGGAATATTTCTCTGATGAATCAAAGGTTGAGTGGGACCCAAATTTCTCATCCACATACCACTTAACAGAGTGACCAATGAGATTTCTTTGGAATAGTCATAAGAGAACGTAATATACCATAATGTTGTTGGAAGAACACCATAGGTGAAAATACATAATGTGACTGGTAGGGTCTTCTTTGGGTTTTCCTTCGAACTTGGAAATATCAGAAGTTAGATTAGTGAGCATATTTGGCCAACTATGGTCATGTAATATGGGATTGTTCATTAGTTTGGTAAAAAATGGGATATTGAGAAATTCCAAGTATGGAATCGACAGGGGAGTACCGGGCATAGTATGTTGTGGTTGATAAAATGTTCCTTGGGAGTTTATACCTTGTGAATAAGGTTGGGCTCCGCCTCCTTGTGGTGGAGGAATAGTGGGTGAGTTGTTCTAGGTATTGGTGCCCAACAAAGTAGATCCAACCAATGATGATCCAAGGATCATGGAAGTTACTAGTGTGTCTGATGGTTGTACTGATGTGTCAGCCAAATTGGGGACACCTCCCAAAATTCGGGGGAGGTTTCTCAAGCGCCTAGAATGGTAGGGATGTTGTGGTTTCCCTATGATTCTGGAATATATGTGGATGTGTGTTGATGGTGGTGATAAAAAATGATGGAAAAAGTGTTTTACAAATTACTGTAATAATGTATTCATAAACTGCATGTAATCAAATGGTGATAATCATATACATGACAACAATGTAAATGGTAGTTGGTGGTTTTTTGACTCCATGTGGGGAAATATAAAAAAGAATGCACATGTCCTATCTGACGTAACTTCCTTCCTTTCAAATAGCAAAGGGCCTCCAAAAAATCACTCAATAGTGGGTTCAGAACCCACTTCAAGAGATACTAGTGAAGGGATGAACAATATGTTATAATGAGGGGTGAAGAGGGCATATCCCTAAAGTACTAGTGATATTTCCCAATGATTGTTCAAAATATGATTGCAGTGCAATTGCAACCCACAACCTCCACCTTGCGTAGATAAAATCTAGGATTTGGCCACTAAGTCACCTCGATCAAGCACGTCATTTAGATTTTTGGCCTTAAAAATCGTTCACAGGTTGGATTCTTTCCAAGTGTTGGGTGAACCAAGGGGACATACACAAAAAAGATGGACCTTAGCCTTCAACCCTTCATATGTGTCTCCCTTCCTTATGGTGTAGGAGTTCTTGATTGGGAGGATTTTGGTATCCTATTTTGCAACTTTGTAAGTTTAAATGAAAATATTATGATGGGGAGTTATTTGGATTCCTATCCCAAAAATCGTAACTTAGACTACCAAATTCTTTTGTATTCCTCCTATGGAGTTTAGAATTGGGTTGATTATGGTTGATTTTAGGATGTGAAAGTGGGTTGTGAGTTTGGAGTCATGGGCCAACCTAATTTATTAAAAATGGTATGCACAAAAAGATTTTTACTAAACAAATGAATCCCTACTTATCCTCCCAAATGACATATGAGCACATGAAGAAGAGAATAATATGGTTTCAAGTATATAATAAAAAACCTTTTGAATATGTGATGTGTGAAAGAAGTGATGGTGAGTGATGAATTTTGATAATTTAACTTAGAATTTTTTTTCCATGTGGACATCGCTTGGTCCTTTACAATTGTTTATTATCTCCAACTTACTAAATTTCACAAACAATCCTTGCAAAAATTGAAAAATCCATAATTAACTAACATGGAGGACATTTGGGTCCTTACAGTGGAGATTTAATATCCCTAGAATATTATCTAATATAAGAAATATTTAAAAAATATCCCTAGATTGCAGACATGTGAGCATGTGTGGGCTCTTACAAATCCTTTAAACTCTCCTAGGTTGTTTTTGTTTTCTTAAATAAACTTGAAACTATCCTAAGATTGTAAACAAGTGGGAATGTATGGGTCCTTACAAACCTTTTAGATTTTGTTTCAACAAAGAAAACTAAAGAGGTATTGGACTCTCCTAAAATGATTGATTTAGTTGCAAAAAATGAGAAAACTAAGAGGTATTGGACTCTTCTAAAATGATTGATTTTAAAGGGAGATAGATATTTCTTATGAAATCTCTTTTTTATGATTTCCAGGATCACACAAAGGTGAAAGGAAAGAACATACTCCAATATTGGAAAAATAGGCTCCTAGTCTCGATTTTAATGTGATTTTTTGTAAAAGAAAAACTTACACTCATTGGAATTTCAAATGCTACACTTAATCCATCCATGTGGCAACCAAGGAAAAAAACGATGTTAAATTTCTTTTTATTCCCCCCAGATGTCTATGTGTGACTAAGTATATATGCAAGAATGAACCACACGACTTATTTTTGTGGCTTTTACAAAGAGAATAAAATAAATCTAAACTAGTGATTTTATTTATTTTATTTTTGCACAATCACGTTGATCTGCGTGGGTTTGGGCCTGATTGTCACATAGCTTGCCCGATATTTTTAGTAAAAGATCCACGTAGTTATGTGAGTTCATCACATATATTCTTCCCTAACTTGTGCAAACACAGAGAAATGGAAGGACAAAAATTTAACTTGGGTTCCCTTGATCAGAGGACCAATCACGACATTTGAGGGTTGCACTAGCTCGGTTTTGATCCCTGCAAACACAAATGAGTGAGAAAGAAATATATATTAGCTTAATTAGGGAGGACTTTTATCCTTGTCCCTAGTATGGTTGCCAATATGTTGGGTTCTTTTTATCTCTTGCATGATAAAAGAGAGGTCCCTTAACTATGTAGTTAGGATAACAAGACAATCGAACAATTTTTTAGTTGATTAGTGGATCAACTAAAGAGAAAACAAGAAATAAGAAATAACGAAACAAAACTAAACTAACCATTTAAAAACTCAAATGGATGCATGAAAGAGATACAAGAAATAACTACAAAATAAGACTTATCTTATCTTCCAAATGATAACACCTAGGAGAAATATCAGAACTTATGAGCCCCCTCTTCCTCCTTGGTAAGGCTCTTGAATCCCCCAAATAAAAATCTTTCTCTATTCTAACAATGGATTAAAATGGAAATACAATGGTGAAGACTTGATTATTGGACTTCTTAAGCGGAGAGAAGTGAAATAATTTTTATGAATGCTCAAAGAGTTTTAGGAGAAATATGGCTTCTCTAAGACAAATTGAACATCCTAACAATACTCAAAATTATTCCATTTGTATGCACAGCATGGTCATGTATTTGTAGGACCAATGCAACATTTTTATTAGCTTGCTAATAGTTTGAATGGGATACCTTTGAAGGTGCTTCCCATCCTTTTAGTATTCCCAAGAAAATATTTGAGGATGATATTATGGTCTTGTCATGGTACACTTCGATCTGGAAGTCGTTGAGGCCCCACCAAATGCATTAATGTGTTGTTTCTGCATCCACATGGGTTCTTGTGGAGAAAGTCACATGGTCTATGCAATGTGTGCATTCAATGTTGTGTTGGATCACATGAATGTGTGCAAGTAAGCCTGGAGAAATTTGCACTGAAATTCAATGAACATTTTCTTAGTTTTCTTGCTAAACAAGTTCTATAAATTCTTGAGGTGTGTTGATTAATGTGTTGTGATAGTATTGTCTTCAACCATTGCCTGAATTGTGATGACCAATTTTTTAGTGATAACACTGACTTCATATTCTAGTACACATAGGATGGAAATAAGAGAAATTTCGACTTGACAAAGAATAAAAAATTTAGATCACCCAACTCTTGGTCGATTGGTTATGTACAATGAAATTTCGACTCGACGAAGCCAGAAAATGAATATCCTCACAACATTTGTCAACTTATTACGTGCACTCATATATTTTGGAACGTATATTATTTAACATTCAATCATTAATAGAGAGTGCATCAGGTGGATATATGGCTACATACCTTCTATAAGATATAGTCATAAGCCCATCAAGTTGACGAAATTTATCATGGGTCTAAGAATCTGGATTTAATGGGAATTAATGTAAAGGGAATCACATGTGTCAAATAATTACATGAAGGATATAGTCCATTTTATAGAGTTAGTTGATTTGAACCATAATCGAATAAATTCGACTCAAATTTAAATATAGTGGAGTTGAGTTTGTTAGTCGAAAAAGAAAAAACATCATATTCTTGATTGTGTCAATCATAGATGATTTTAGGGGCTAAATTTCGCTCATGGGCTAGTTTTCCATGGTTTTTCCAAAAACGAGATTCGCTATTTTAAAATTGATTCGCCCAAATTCTATAGGATAAAATTATTTTACCTTAAAAATCACCAAAATTTTATAAAAACTATATAAAATCCTTAGAAATTTGATTATTTTTACAAAAATATCGCCAAAAATTAATATTTGGCATATGAAGGATTAGTAAGATTCACCAAGGTTTCTACATTTTAAAATAAATTTCCATCCTTAAAATCATCCTTGGTGTCAATTTGAAGATGTATTGAAAAACCTTATTTAAAGCATAAAGGAGAGGGTTAAAACGTACATCCTTCATGGGAATTCGATCACCTCCATCTATGTCATGTAAGTTAGTATTTAGCTGACGAAATCAGTTCTTCACCTATGTAACTCTATATTCATTCAACAACAGTTAGTTAGTTTTGTAATGTTTATGCAAATTTGTAGTCAAGTCGTCCTTCATGTAATATCAAAAGAAAACTCTATTAAATCATAAATAAGCACATAAGTTTGACGAGTATCAAAGAAAAGTAGTAAAATATTGATCATTGAAGATGATTGTGATGGAAGTGGTTAATGGCATTCAATAAAGATACAAATCCATAAAAAGCACACACACGAGAGATGAAACAAAAATATGATGACACAATAAATATTGAATTGATCAAGCCCCATGTTATAAAATTTGCAGAATAGTTCTTGAGTTGTGACCTTAGAAGCTAGAAAGTAGAGAAATGATAGGTTGTTCGAAGCATGATGTTCCACCATAGGTAGTTGCAAGGGAAACATGATCCCAGGACAAGACACTCACCACTCCGAAGGCACCACAGAGAAAGGTGTAACAATAGGATAAAGAGGACCATTCTTGGGTGGGAGAAAACTGTTGCAAGATTCATTGATTTCACAAACATTTACTATATTAAGGACAAAGTCTAAAGAGTAACATGTCATTAGCTATAAGGACACTTGATCAGGACGAGAAAGCATTTGAGTGTGGGGGATATGTTGAGGAGGCCTTCTTGGCCATGTAAATGTCATCATATATTAACCTAAGTATAAGAATATATGTAATAAATGTATAAAGAGAACATAATGAAGGATTAGTTGGAGTGGGTACAACAACTCCAATTGTCCCTATATTGTATAAATATCCATAAAGACAGAATAAATACTTGGATGGATATGCTTCCCTAAATTATCTCTTCTTTGTTGGGTTGTGTGTTTTCTTGATGTGATTCATGATGTATTCTCTCTCTTGAATGCATCTTTGTGATTTTGTAGACTGTAATAGCAATGTAAGGCATGGCATGGCAAGGCACGACATGGCATGGTGAGACAAGGCATGACATGAAAAGGAAAGGCAAGGAATGACATTGGAAGGAAAGGCATGACATGGAAAGGCATGGCATAGCAAGGCAATACATGAAAAGGTATGGCATTGAAGGAAAGGCATGGCATGGCAGAAAAGGCATGGCATGGCATGACAAGGTAATAAAAGGCATGGAATAACATGGAATCGCAAGCTAAGGCATATCATTTCAAGGCAATGCATCACAAGTCTTGGCATGTCATGGGGTGACAAGGCAAGACATGGCTTGGAAAGGAAAGAAATTGCAAGGTATGGCATGGCATGGCATGGAAAGGAAAGGCATGGAATTCCAAGGCAAGGAATGGCTTGGTAAGGCATGCAAAGAAACGACATGCCATGTCTAGCATGTCATGGAATGATAAGGAAAAACATGGAATGGAAAGGAAAATCATGGAAAGGCATGGAATGGAATGACATGGAAAGGTAAGGAGTGGCTTGGAATGGCAAAGCAAGGAAAGGAATGGCAAGGCAAGATAAGAAATGACATGGTATAGCATGGCATGTAATGGCATGGAAAGGAAAGGCAATGCAAGGCATGTCATGGCATGGCATGGAAAGGCAAGGCATGGCATGTAAAGGCATGGCATGGAAAGTGAAGGAAATTCAAGGCATGGAAATACATGCCAAGTAAAGGCAAGGAAAGGAAAGGAAAGATATGACATGTCATCACATGTCAAGGAAATGCGTGTAATGGAAACTTAAGGAAATGCAAGGCAAGGTAAGGAAATGAAAGGCATGGTAAGGAAAGGCATGGAAAAGCATGGCATGGAAAAGAAAGGAATGCCATGTCATGGCATGGAAAGGAAAGGAATGACATGGAAAGGAAAGACAAGGGAAGGTAAAAGAACTCCATTGGATGGAAAGGAAATTTATGATATAACGTTAAGTCATATGTCCCTAAAACACATGTTTTTTATTTCCTGGGATGATAAATGTTCCTTTTCTTCTGATTCTTGTTTCATTGCAATCCACATTTTGATTTGAAGTTTTACTTGCAAAATTTTATGGAAATATATATATTTATTGTTCTATAGGTTAAAATGGGAAGCTACATGGAAAGACATACAAAGAGAGATTAGTCTATTTTATATCATAGTTGTGTTCTAGGGATTTGTAAATGGAACAACCTATATTTTGGCCTTAGAAGGTTAGAACTTTGATTTTTAGATGTCGTAGTGATTATTTTCTTAGAATTTATTGGGTTTAGTTAGAATCATGTAGATATTTGATATGTATACATCTAGATCTATTTATGTATTATGGGTTTAGTTAGAATCATGTAGATATTTGATATGTACACATCTGGATCTATTTATGTATTGCGGGATATTATTTTTATTGTTATGTGTTTATGATGATGAAAGTTTTGTTATTTGTTTAAACAATCTAATTGAAATTGGAAATTTGGTATTTAGATACTAGTTTGAAATTGTGTTGTGAATGTATAATAGATGCAAGGAATTGTTTAAATAAACACACATTTCTTAATTAAACATTAATACAGATAAAGATTCTCATATGAAATTTGTAATGTATATGCATGGATATGAGCTATGCGATATCCAAATGGCTATAGCGTTTATGTGATGAAGGCATGGCATGACATGGAAAGGCAAGGCATACAATGGAAAGTCAAGGAAGGGAAAGGCATGGAAAGGTAAGGCATGGCATGGAAAATAAAGGCAAGGAATGGAAAGGCAAGGAAATGTAAGGCATGGCATGACAAGGCAACGCATGAAAGGGTATAACATGGAATGGCATGGCATGGAATGGAAATGCAAGGCATGGAAAGGAGAAGTAAGGCAAGGCATGACATGGCAAGGAAATGCATGGAAAGGAATGTCATGGAAAGTAAAGGAATGTTAAATCATTGCATGGAAAGGAAAGGCATGCCATGGAATGACATTCCATGGAATGGCATGTAAAATCATGGCACATAATGGCATGGTAGGTGAAGGAAAGTAAAGGCATGGCATGGCATGGAAATTCAAGGAAAGGCATGGTATGACATGGTATGGAAAGGAAAGGAAAGGTAAGACAAGGAAATACAAGGCAAGGTGTTAGCGACCTAACTTTCCTAACCCCTCACAAAGGTAGAATAATATATTTTTCATGTAATAAAGACCAATATTAATAATGCCTAGTAATAAGGAAGAATAAGTCAAATGTAAGAAGACCTAATAGAATTTTTTGCTTCTATAAGATCTTCCTCTAGATTGTTCTTTCTGTAGATAGATTTAGTATAAATAGGAGTCGAGGGCAGGAGAACTTTTTTTGTTGAGAATTATTGTAATTGAGTGCTTCTCTACTAGAGGTTTCCACCTGAAAGAGGAAAATGAACATTGTTTCCTATCAATAAAGGTGTTATTTTGGTGTTGTCGTTTCATATATTGTGTTTTTTTGTTGTTATTCTCTACATTATTTCTATTTTCTACTAGTATAATAGATATGGTACCTTACAAGTGGTATCAGAGAACTTTCCTTGGCATAAACTTGTGGGTTATTTTTTTCACGGTAGACATATTTGAGGATATTAAAGCTACAATTATATGTCGTTCAACACATAAATCTATGGTTAGATGAGAATACATGCAGGAACTACAAGTGATATTTAAGTGTACATTATTGTCCACCCTTGTGACCCTTGTTGGTACCCCTTTGAGTGGTAGCACATAAAACAATAGTTGTATAGGTATCGACCTAGATATCCTGAAGCTCTCTGTAGATAAAATGGTCAGTTTCCTTACTACTATAGTCCCACATAGAATAACACTTAGGAAGATACTCTCTAGTACCTGGGTAATCGGGTAATGTGGCTAAGGGTATGGTCTAGCCTCCTTAGTTGTTGCACTTAGATATTGGGCCAAGTACTATTGTTTTCCCTACACATATATCAAAGAGCTATAGTATAGGTAAAACCTTTTTCTATAGAAACCATAAAATCCCTAACCCTTGGGACAGAGAAAGAGCAGAAACAAAACATAAAAGATCTACTATCGTGCAACTTTTCCTTTTGCATTCGGGTTGAAAAATTCCTACATATTTCTTCCTATTAATAATTTGGTCATTTCTCCACTATAGTATTATTTAGCCTGGAGTATAAATCTGCAGGAGTAAAAAAAAAAAGGTATGGATATTTCTTGCACCATTATTTGAGACTTCTCCCATTGGATTCTTGTCTTTGCCCTGATCGCAATCATACATATCATTTTTCAGCAACTTTTTTTGTGTGGATCTGACCCCTTCCTGACACCCCTATTTGGAACCTATCTCATTTCCTTCCTCTCTTTTCACTAATCGTAGTGGTACCATTCACTAGTAACCCATTTCTATGTAGTATCACTTCCCTCCCTATCCCATCCTCCAGGCCAACATCCACATCAAAGATTTGGAACAATGTTTTACTTCCTTGGAAAACTCTAAGGAGAAAACCCATATTGATATATATTCCATCACTTCCAGTATTGCTAACCTAAACTTCTGGCTTGCTCTGCTCGAATCATTTCCCACATCCATCACTCAATTGATTGCCATCTGTCAAGAATTCCAGGACACAGTGAACAGTTTGAACGTCTTATTTAATCCCACTAGAAATCCCTTTTGTTCTTCCACACCTTATAAACTGAAGGTCCTAATCCTCCTAGTGCACATATTTTCCTTCCAACCACTTTCAATGACACCTACTTCCCCCTCGCATTGAGGTGAACAAATTTGATGGATCGAATCCCATAGGATGGGTCACTCAGATGGAACACTATTTATCTTTGAATGAGATTAATAATGAGTTTTCCAAACTTCGGTATGGTGTTCTCCATCTAGATCCAAAATGTTGACAATTGTGGTAGTGGAGAAAAAATTCCCTCCAAGGGTATGTGGCTTGGACACAATTTGTTGCATAGTTTTATGAATGCCTTGAAACTGACATACACCATTTAGGTCGTTTGAACAAGTTGAAACAATATGACACAGTGGAAGACTTTATATCTACTTTTGAGTGCTTGGATTTCCATATGGAGGGGATGTCTAATGATTTTTTCTGGGAGTATTACTTTATCAATGGCCCCAAGGATGAGATTTGTTACCATGTCTTCATGGATCTCCCTCAGAGTTGGGTGAAATATACTAAAAGAGGTAAGGAAGAACAATAGGTTATATCTTCTCAAATTAGAAAACCATCCTTTCTTCCCCTCTCTAAACCCACCACTCCATTCCCTCCCTCCAGTCCACTGAAGATCAAAAAATTGACCTAGGCATAAATGGTTGAACACCAAATCAAGGGCCTTTGTTATAATTGTGATGAAAAATATTTTATGGGGCACGAGTGTAAGGAACACAAATTTTTATGGCCATCTTCGAGGATGTTTTGAAGGAAGTGGTCTCCCCCCGCGGATGAGTTACCAGAGCCAACTGATATTACTCCACCTTTGGACCCCCATAAGTTTAACCAGTCATTTCACTGAATTTTCTCACTGGCTTCTTTCCTCCCCAAACCCTCAAGATAATTGGTTACATGAAGAATCGAAATTTCATCACCCTCATTGACAATGGAAACACCCATAATTTTATTCATCGATGCATTTCCCAAGAAAATAATTGCTATATATTTGTAGTCAACAACTTTCAAATCATGATTTCCAATGGAGGTTCCATGAAATGTGGGCATTGTTAAGATGTGTGTCTCCTAATTGGTCAGTACACCAAGAAATCTCATAAGTTTTCTATCAACATGAGTGGTTGTGACATTGTTCTTGGTGAAGAATAGTTACAGACTCTTGTTCCCATGCTCATGGATGTTAAGGAATTAATAATGCAATTCAGCTAGGAAGGCCAAAAATATAAGTTACAAGGAATCATTGTTGGCTCCCCTAAAATCATCAGTTCTTATCTCATGGAAAATATCCTCAAGAAAGGTCATTCTGAAATTATTGCACAACTCCATTACATTCACGCCACTCAGACACCCTATGTGCATCCTAAGATCCAATCCATCATCTCTGAATATCAAGTTTTTTTTTCCACTCCCTAGGTACTTCCCCCTTCTCGTGGTGTTCATGAATTCCATTTCCCTAGTCCCCGAAAATATGCCTCCCAATATTTTCCCATATCATCACCATATGATAGAAAAATGAAATTGAGAAAATTATTAAAGAATCACTCACCATAGGAACCAACCCCTACTCTTCTCCTGTGGCCATAGTACTTAAGAAAGAAGTCTCTTAGCACATGTGTTCTAAATTTATCACCCTCAACAAACTCACCATCAAAGACAAATTCCCCATCCCTTTCATTCATGATCTCTTGGATGAATTAAGAGCTGCCCAATTATTTACTAAACTTGATCTTCATTTTGGCTACCACCAGATATGTATGAAAGAGACAAGCATTACTAAGACTTCCTTTTGAGCTCATGATGGCCCCCTGTGGATTGTATAATGTTCCCTCCACTTTTCAAAGACGCCTGAATCATGTCTTCCATCATTTTGTCTTACTTTTCTTTGAAGCATGATGTTCCACCATATGGTATTTACAAGGGAAACATGAGCCCAGGACGAGACACTCACCACTTTGAAGGCACCATAGAAAAATTTGTAACAATAGGATCAAGAAGACCATTCTTGGGTGGGAGAAAAGTTTTTCAAGACTCATTGATTGCACAAGCAATTACTAGATTAAGGACAAAGTCTAAAGAGTAACATGTCATTAGATATATGGAAACTTGATCAGGATGAGAAAGCATTTGAGTGTGGGGGAGATGTTGAGGAGGCCTTCTAGTCCATGTAAATGTCATCAGACATTAATATAAGTATAATAATATATGTAATAAATGTATAAAGAGAACATAACAAAGGATTAGTTGGAGTGGGTACAACCGCTCCAATTGTCCCTATATTGTATAAATATCGATAAAGATAGAATAAATACTTGGATGGATATACTTCCCTAAATTATCTCTTCTTTGTTGGTTTGTGTGTTTTCTTTATGTGATTCACAATGTAGTCTCTCTCTTGAATGCATCTTTGTGATTTCATAGACTATAATAACAATGCAAGGAATGGCATGGAAAGGCATGACATGGCATGGTGAGGCAAGGCATGACATGAAAAGGAAAGGAAAGGAATGATATTGGAAGGAAAGGCATGACACGGCAAGGCATGGCATGGAAAGGCAAGGCATGGCATAGCAAGGCAAGACATAAAATGGCATGGCATGGTAGGAAAGGCATGGCATGGCATGACAAGGTAATAAAAGGCATGGAATAACATGACATCGCAAGCCAAGGCATAAAATTTCAAGGAAATGCATCACAAGGCTTGGCATGTCATGGGGTGGTAAGGCAAGACATGGCTTGGAAAGGGAAGAAATATCAAGGTATGGCATGGCATGGAATGGCAAGGAAAGGCATGTCATTCCAAGGCAAGGCATGGCTTGTCAAGGCATGGAAAGGAATGACATTCCATGGATGGCATGTCATGGAATGATAAGGAAAAACATGGAATGGAAAGGAAAAGAATGGAAAGGCATGGAATGGAAAGACATGGAAAGGTAAGGAATGGCTTGGAATAGAAAGGCAAGGTAAGAAATGGCATGGTATAACATGGCATGTAATGGCATGGCAAGGAAATGAAATGCAAGGCATGTCATGGCATGGCATGGAAAGGCAAGGTGTGGCATGTAAAGGCATGGTATCGAAAGTGAAGGCAATTCAAGGCATGGAAAGACATGCCAAGGAAAGGCAAGGCAATATATGACATGTCATCACATGTCAAGGAAAGGCATAGAATGGAAAGTTAAGGAAATGCAAGGCAAGTTAAGGAAAGGAAAGGGATGGTAAGGCAAGGCATGGAAAGGCATGGCATGGAAAAGAAAGGCATGCCATGTCATGGCAAGGAAATCCATGGCATGGAAAGGCAAGGAATGACATGGAGTGAAATGGAAAGGAAAGACATGGGAAGGTAAAAGAACTTCATTGGATGGAAAGGAAATTTATGATATAAAGTTAAGTCATTTGTCCCTAAAAAACATGTTTTTTATTTCTTGGGATGAGAAATGTTCCTTTTCTTGTGATTCATGTTTCATTGCAATCCACATTTTGATTTGAAGTTTTACTTGCAAAATGTTATGGAAATATGTATATTTATTGTTGTATAGGTTAAAATGGAAATCTACATGGAAAGACGTACAAAGAGATATTAGTCTAGTTTGTATCATAGTTGTGTTCTAGGCATTTGTAAATGTAACAACCTATATTTTGGCCTTAGAAGGTTAGAACTTTGATTTTTAGATGTCATAGTGATTATATTTTTAGAATTTGTTTGGTTTAGTTAGAATCATATATATATATTTGATATGTATACATATAGATCTATTAATGTATTGTGGGATATTATTTTTATTGTTATGTGTTTATGATGATGATGTTTTTTTTATTTGTTTAAACATGGAAATTGAAATGTGGAACTTTGGTATGTGGATACTAGTTCAAAATTATGTTGTCTATACTTTGGAATGACATGTATGGAGAAAGTCATGGAATTGCAAGGAAAGGCATGTCGTGGCATGGAAATACAAGGCATATCATGGCAAGCCAAGGCATGGAAAGGAATGGCATGGCATGGCATATCAAGGCAAGGCATTGCTTGGCAAGTGAAGGCAAGTCTGGACATGGAAAGGAAAGGCATGACATGGCATGACATGGAAAGGCAAGGAAAGGCATGGAATGGAAAGACAATTTATGATATAAAGTTAAGTCATATGTCCCTAGAAAAAATGTTTTTCTTTTCTTGGGATGATAACTGTTCCTTTCTTTGTGATTTTTGTTTCATTGCAATCCAAATTTTTATTTGAACTTTTTCTTGCATAATGTTTTATATATATATATATATATATATATATTTGAAGTTTTCCTTGCATAATGTTATGTACACACACACACACACACACACACACACATATATATATATAGGTTAAAATGGGAATCTACATCGAAAGACATGCAAAAAGGGATTAGTCTATTATAGATCATAGTTGTTTTTTAGGGATTTGTAAATGTAACAACCTATATTTTGGCCTTAGATGGTTAGAACTTGGATTTTTACTTATCTTAATAATTCATTTCTTAGTATTTGTTGGGTTTAGTTAGAATCATATAGATATTTGATATGTATACATCTGAATTTATTTATGTATTGCGGGATATTATTTTTATTGTTATGTGTTCATGATGATGAAAGTTTTGTTATTTGTTTAAACATGCTAATTGAAATTGGAAATTTTGTACGTGGATACTAGTTTGAAATTGTGTTGTGAATGTATAATAGATGCAAGGAATTGTGTAAATAAACACACATTTCTTAATTGAACATTAATACAGATAAAGATTCTCATGTGAAATTTGTAATGTATATGCATGGATATGAGCTATGTGATATCCAAATGGCTATAGCATTGATGTGATGAAGGCATGGCATGGCATGGAAAGGAAAGGCATAGAATGGAAAGTCAAGGAAGGGAAAGGCATGGAAAGGTAAGGCATGACATGGAAAATAAACGAAAGGAATGGAAAGGAATGGAATGGAATGGAAAGGCAAGGAAATGCAAGTCATGACATGACATGGCATGACAAGGAAATGAATGAAAGGGTATAACATGGAATGGCATGGCATGGAGTGGCATGGCATGGAATGGAAATGAAAGAAAAGGAAAGGAGTGGCATGGAAAGGAGAGGTAAGGCAAGGCATGGCATGGCAAGGAAATGCATGGAAAGAAAAGGAATGTTAAGGCATGACATGGAAAGGAAAGGAATTACATGGAATGACATTCCATGGAATGGCATGGAATATCATGGCATGGAATGGCATGGAAAATCATGGCACATAATGGCATGGTAAGTGAAGGAAAGTAAAGGCATGGCATGGCATGGTATGACATGGCATGGAAAGGAAAGGAAGGGTAAGACAAGGAAATACAAGGCAAGGTGTTAGGGACCTAACATACCCAACCCCTCACAAAGGTAGAATAATATATTTTCCATGTAATAAAGACCAATATTAATAATGCCTAGTAATAAGGAAGAATAAGTCAAACATAAGAAGACCTAACGGAAGTTTTTGCTTCTATAAGATCTTCCTCTAGATTGTTCTTTTTGTAGATAGATTTAGTATAAATAGGAGTCAAGGGCAAGAGAAGTTTTTTTGTTGAGAATTATTGTAATTGAGTGCTACTCTACTAGAGGTTTCCACCTCAAAGAGGAAAATGAACATTGTTTCCTATCAATAAAGGTGTTATTTTGTTCTTGCGGTTTCATATATTGTGTTTTTTTGTTGTTATTCTCTACAGTATTTCCATTTTCTTCTATAATAATAGATATGGTACCTTACAAGTGGTATCAGAGCACTTTCCTTGGCATAAAAGTCTGGTTTATTTTTTCACGGTAAACATATTTGAGCATATTAAAGCTACAAATATATGTCGTTCAACACATAAATCTATGGTTAGTGGAGAATATACACAGGAACTACAAGTGATATTTAAGCGCACATTATTGTCCACCCTTGTGACCCTTGTTGGTACCCCTTTGAGTGGTAGCACATAAAACAATAGTTGTATAGGGATTGACCTAGATATACTGAATCCCTCTGTAGATAAACTGATCAGTTTCCTTACTACTATAGTGCCACATAGAAGAACACTTAGGAAGATACTCTCTAGTACCTAGGTAATCGCGTAATGTAGCTAAGGGTATGGTCTAGCCTCCTTAGTTCTTTCCCTTAGATATTGGGCCAAGTACTATAGTTCGACCGTGGATATATATCAGAGAGCTATAGCATAGGTAAAATCATTTTCTATAGAAACCATAAAAGCTCTAACCCTTCAAACAAAAAAAAAGAAGAAACAGAACATAAAAGATCTACTATCATGCAACTTTTCCTCCTGGATTCGGGTTGAAAAATTTCTACATATTTCTTCCTGTTAATAATTTGGCCATTTATCCACTGTAGTATTATTTAGCTTGGAGTATAAATCTACAGGAGTAAAAAAAAGGTATGGATATTTCTTGCACCATTATTTGAGACTTGTCCCATTGGATTCTTGTCTTCGCCCTGATCACAGTCATAACTATCATTTTTCAGAAAATGTTTTTTTTGTGGATCCGACCCCTTCCTGAAACCCCTATTTGGCACCTATGCCATTTCCTTCCTCTCTTTGCACTAATTGTAGTGGTACCATTCACTAGTAACCGATTTCTATGTAGTCGCACTTCCCTCACTATCCCATCCTCAAGGCCAACATCCACATCAAATAATTGGAACAATGATTTACTTGCTTGGAAAGATCTAAGGAGAAACCCATATTGATATATCCTCCATCACATCTAGTATCTCTAACCTAAACTTCCGTCTTGCTCCACTTGAATCAGTTCCTACATCCATCACTCAATTGACTGCCATGTGTCAACAATTCAAAGACACAGTGAATAGTTGGAACTCCTTTTTTGATCCCACCCTAGATCCCTTCTCTTATTCCACACCTTATAACCCTGAAGGTCCTAAATACTCCTAGTACACATATTTTAATTCCAACTACTTTAAATGACACCTAATTACCCCTCGCATTGAAGTGAACAAATTTGATGGCTTGGATCCCATAGGATGGGTCACTCAGATGGAACACTATTTATCTTTGAATGAGATTACTAATGAGTTCTCCAAAATTTGGTATGGTGTTCTCAATCTAGATCCAAAATGTTGACAATGGTGGCAATGGAGAAAAAATTCCCTCCAAGGGTATGTGTCTTGGACACAATTGTTTGCATAGATTTATGAATTTTTTGACACTGACAAACACCATTTAGGTCATTTGACCAAGTTGAAACAATATGACATAATGGAATACTTTATATCTACTTTTGAGTGCTTGGATTTCTGTACGGAGGGCATTTCTAATGATTTTTTCTGGGAATATTACTTTATCAATGGGCTCAAGGATGAGATTTGTTCCCATGTCCTCATGGTTCTCCCTCAAAGTTGGGTGGAATCTACTAAAATAGATAAGGAAGCACAATAGGTTATATCTTCTCAATCTAGAAAACCATCCTTTCTTCCCCTCCCTAAACCCACCACTCCATTCCCTCCCTCCAGTCCACTGAAGATCCAAAAATTGACCTAGGCATAAATGGTTTAATGCCAAATCAAGGGCCTTTGTTATAATTGTGATGACAAATATTGTATGGGGAACAAGTGTAAGGAACACAAATTTTTATGGCCATCTCCGAGGATGTTTCAGAGGAAGTGGTATCCCCCTGCATTCAAGTTACCAGAGCTAACTGATATTACTCCACCTTTGCACCCCCAGAACTTTAACCATTCATTTCACTGAATTCTCTCACTGGCTTATTTTCTCCCCAAACCGTCAAGATAATTGGTTACATTATGAATCAAAAGTTCATCATCCTCATTGACAATGGAAACACCCATAATTTTATTCATCGGTGCATTTTGCAAGAAACTAATTGCTATATATTTGTAGTCAACAATTTTCAAATCATGATTGCCAATGGAGGTTCCATGAAATGTGGTGAGCGCTGTGAAAATGTGTGGCTCCAAATTGGTTAGTACAACATGAAATATCATAAGTTTTCTATCGACATGGGTGGTTGTGACATTGTTCTTGGTGTAGAATAGTTACAGACTCTTTTTCTCATGCTCATGGATTTTAAGGAATTATTAATGCAATTCAGCCAGGAAAAACAAAAATATAAGTTACAAGGAATCATTGTTGGCTCCCCTAAAATCATTAGTTCTCATCTCATGGAAAATATCTTCAAGAAAGGTCATTCTGAAATTATTGCACAACTCCATTCCATTCACGCTACTCAGACACCCTATGTGCATCCTAAGATCCAATCCATCATCTCTGAATATCAATTTGTTTTTTCCACTCCCTAGGTACTTCTCCCTTCTCGTGGTGTTCATGTATTCCATTCCCCTAGTCCCCGAAAATATGCCTCCCAATATTTTCCTGTATCATCACCCCTTTGGCTAGAAAAAATAAATTGAGAAAATTAATAAATAATTGCTTTCCATAGGTACCACCCCCTACTCTTCTCCTATGGTCATAGTACTTAAGAAATAAGGCTCTTAGCGTACGTGTTCTAAATTTCTCACCCTCAACAAACTCACCATCAAAGACAAATTCCCCATCCCTTTGATTCATGATCTCTTGGATGAATTAAAAGGTGCCCACTTATTTACTAAACTTGATATTCATCTTGGCTACCATCAAATATGTATGAAAGAGACAAACATTACTAAGACTTCCTTTTGAACTCATTATAGACCCCTTTAGATTGTGTAATGCTCCCTCCACTTTGCAGAGTCTCCTGAATCATGTCTTACATCCTTTTGTCTTATTTTTCTTTGATGATATTCTCATCTATAGTAAAACATGTGGACAAGCCATATTTCCCATGTGGATTAAGTTCTTCATCTACTCTCTCGACACTAACCTTTCTTCAAACAATATAAATGTGCTTATGGAGCCTCATAAGTGGAGTACTTGGGTCATATTGTTGGAAAGGATGGTGTTAGGGTGGATCCTAAGAAAATTGAGGCTATCAAAGATTGGCCTTGTCACAAGAATATAAAGATCTTGTGTGGGTTTCTCAGTTTAACAACCTATTATCGCAAGTTTGTTAAGAATTATGGAAAAATTGTGGAGCCTCTCACTGCTCTCCTTAAAAATAATTCTTTCATTTGGAATCCAACAAATGATCACTCCTTCCAAGCCTTGAAAGAGGATATGTGCACTACTATTGTCCTTTCCCTTCCTGACTTGAGAAATACCTTTGTCCTGTAATTTGATGCTTTAGGGAAAGGAATTGGCATCTTCCTTATGCAAGATGGCCGACTTTTGGCCTTCACTACCAAACAAATGTCGAAGCACCATTTGGGCCAATAAATATATGAAAATGAAATGATGGCCATTATTCATGTCGTGCATCTATGGTTCCCTTATCTATTTGGGAAACACTTCCAAATTAGGAAAGATCATTAGAGCCTCAAGTATTTTCTAGAGCAACAAATTTCATCCTCGGAGCAAAAAAAATGGATGATCAAGCTCTTTGGATATGATTATGAGATCATTTATAAGAAAGGAAAATAAAATGTGGTTGCAGATGGTCTTTCAAGGAAATATGAAGATGAAGGGTACCTCTTTTCTCTCTCCTTCATTGTACCATATTGGCTCCAAGTTGTTTGTCAAGAATGGTTGTAAGATCCGAAATTGTCACGTTTGATCCAACAATTGCAAGAAAATTCTCCAGTTTCTACAGAGTACTCTTCGCACAATGGAGAGATTATCTGCAAAGGTCTTCTATATTTAAGAAAAAAATCACAACTTTAATCCATAGTGCTTTCTAAGTTCCATGCTACACCCACAACTAGGCATTCAAGGTTGACCAAAACCTATGACAAGGTCAAATGTTCTATTTTTTGGGATGGTATCAAGAAGGATGTATCCACCTTTGTGATTTTTGTCAGTGGAACAAGGGATAAATAGTCAAATCCCCTGGCACACTACAACTACTTCCAATTCCATCCACTATTTGGAGAGATATTTCTATGGATCTCATTGTTGTCTTACCTAAATCGGGAAATAAATACGTCATCATGGTGTTTGTTGATATTATTTCCAAATATTCTCATTTATGTTCTCTTCAACACCTATTCATTGCATCCATAGTGGCTCAAAATTTCATGGATTATATATTCAAGCTTCATGGAATGCCTCATTCCATTGTCTCTAACCGAGGTCCAATTTTCACCAACAATTTTTGGAAAGAATTCTTCAGGCTACAGGGCACCTAGTTGAATCTTAGAAAAACCTATCATCCCAATACTGATGGTGAAACTGAAGTTGTCAACAAGTGTTTGGAAAAGTATTTGAGGTATTTTTCATCCGAGAGGAAAAATCAATGGGATCAATGGTTACTCGTAGTTGAATGGTGGTACAACACTTCTTACCATACAACTACTTGTGTGACTCCTTCTGAAGCAATATATGGAAAAAATCCACCTTTAGTTCTCTCCTACATGCCTGTTGTCTCAAAGTTCTAGGAGGTTGACCAAACTCTTACAGTTCGATAGGCTATTATATGTACCATTAAAGAGAATTTGGTCATGGATCAGAATCACATGAAGCAACAAGAGGATCAAGGTCACTCAAAATGTCATTTTGTTGAAGGGGACCAGTTGTTTCTTGAACTACAAACTTATAAGAAGAATTCACTCAAGGATGACCATTGTCAGAATATGGAACTCAAATTTATGGTCCTTATATAGTTCTCAAGCATGTGGGACATGTGTCCTATCAGTTATCTTTTCACATTCATTCTAAGATCTATCATGTTTTTCATCTCTCCTACTTAAAGTAGGTGAATGAAACTAAGTGCCAAACTCAAACCAGTCTTCCTGATTTGGATGAAAAAGGATCCATTTGGTTTCCACCACAATCCATCTTGGATTAGTGTGAGCATCTTCTCTGTCAACACACCATCAAGGAATTGTTAGTACATTGGAAAGATACAACTCTAACAGATGCCACCTGGGAGCCAACTACCATTCTGCAACAATTTCCTCATCTCAAGCCTTGAGGACAAGGTTTTTTTTAAGTCAGAGGGCATGTTGGGGACCTAACCTCCCTAACTCCTCTCATAGGTAGAATAATATATTTCCATGTAATAAAGGAAAATATTAATAAGTCCTAGCAATAAGGAAGAATAAGTCTATTGTAAGAAGAACTAATAGAAGTTCCTGCTTCTTGAAGATATTCCTCTAGATTGTTATTTTGGTAGACAAATTTAGTATAAATAGGATTCAAGGGAATGGGGAATTTTTTTCTTGAGAATTATTGTAATTGAGAGCTTTGTTGGAGGTTTCCCTCCTAAAGTGGAAAGTGAACATTGTTTCCTATCAATAAATGTATTATTTTGGTGTTGTGGTTTCATGAATTGTGATGTTCTAGTGTTATTCTCTACAGTATTTATGTTTTCTACTATTATAATAGATCTGGTACCTTACACAAGGTAAGGGAACACACATGAATGGAAAGGAAAGGAAAGACTAGTCAATCAAGTCAAGCAAAGGCAACGCAAGGATAGTTGTGCAAGGAAAGAAAAGGCAAGGCAAGGAAAAGATAGGCATTGATAATGTAACATCCTTGGCCACCAATAGGATGGGCAATGCTACCTACAGAACTTTAACGTTGCCTTTAAATATATGATACCATATTGTAACATCCCCATCCATCAACAGGCTTGTGCAATTCCACTATTGCATAATATTCACATATAAATATAATATGCATTAAATCAAATTAACACATTTTAACATAGAGTTACCATTACCATTCAGATTTAAATAGAATTAACATCAATTCATACTTGAAACATAAAATAGGATAACATTCTAGCATTATGCATAAAATAAAATTAAGGAGATAAATTATACTTATCTTTCAACTGGAATAACACCACCAATTGCATGCATACCTTCCATGAACCTCCTAGCCATAGACCGCACTACTCATCACTTTTAGTAGTACGTCACCCCTAAGATGTGACTAAGCTCCACTGGGCAAAGGAATCCTAGGCTAGGCAAGGTCAACAGGAAGACACACAGTTTATGAGTATGGATTCTCTCATAGGAGCCACTTATGCCCACTACTCACAGACTCTCATTCCCCACATGCCTATCGCACCCCAGGAGTATACACCTACACTGTCACCAAGAAATTCCTTTGGCTGCTAAACCTCCCTTTCCTTAGGCTTCAGCAACAGGCTGGACTGAAATTCTCTAAGCTCTATGGAAGCTATAGGACCCCTTCCAGGAGTTATCACTTCTTCCATGCACTCTCTCACCTGGAGAGAGTCACTCATAGGCCTGGCAACCCATCTCTTCAACCACAACCACCTCCCCCACCTAGAGATAATGTTGCACACAGGCCTGACAACTTGCTTCTTCAGCTTCGTTCCAGCACAAGGAGGACAAAATTAAGGCCTAGCAAGGAACAAATGATGGTAGCCAATCAGACTCATCCAAGGGACTGCATGGCCACAACATCCCATAGTTATAACACACATGGCATAGAGAATTACGGTATGCTTAGGTTTCACAGAAGATAGAAACCCAAACAGTTAAGCATGAACTCGGATTTTCAGTGTGGATAAATTGGGTTCACAGGACACACAGGAGACATGGCTTTGTCCACGGGTTTGCCACTGGTTTTCAGGGTGCGTGACAATGAATCAACGTAGAGGTCGAACACAGACTCAAATGGTTCATATGGAGGATGCGTCGACTTCTCAATAAAACATCATGATTTTCTGGTTTCAGAGATGTGTGAAGGTATGC
>JASDQU010736284.1:112907-126567 GCA_032191745.1 Picea mariana | reverse complement strand
AATAAAGACCAATATTAATAATGCCTAGTAATAAGGAAGAATAAGTCAAATGTAAGAAGATCTAATAGAATTTTTTGCTTCTATAAGATCTTCCTCTAGATTGTTCTTTCTGTAGATAGATTTAGTATAAATAGGAGTCGAGGACAGGGAATTTTTTTTTTTTGAGAATTATTGTAATTGAGTGCTTCTCTACTAGAGGTTTCCACCTCAAAGAGGAAAATGAACATTGTTTCCTATCAATAAACGTGTTACTTCGATGTTGTGGTTTCATATATTGTGTTTTTTTGTTGTTATTCTTTGCATTATTTCTATTTTCTGCTATTATAATAGATATGGTACCTTACAAGTGGTATCCGAGCACTTTCCTTGGCATAAAATTGTGGGTTATTTTTTTAACGGTAGACATATCTGAGGATATTAAAGATACAATTATATGTCGTTCAACACATAAATCTATGGTTAGATGAGAATACATGCAGGAACTACAAGTGATATTTAAGTGCACATTATTGTCCACCCTTGTGACCCTTGTTGGTACCCCTTTGAGTGGTAGCACATAAAACAATACTTGTATAGGGATCGACCTAGATATCCTGAAGCCCTCTGTATATAAAATGATCAGTTTCATTACTACTATAGTCCCACATAGAATAACACTTAGGAAGATACTCTCTAGTACCTAGGTAATCGGGTAATGTGGCTAAGGGTATGGTCTAGCCTCCTTAGTTGTTCCACTTAGATATTGGACCAAGTACTATTGTTTGCCCTACACATATATCAAAGAGCTATAGCATAGGTAAAACCTTTTTCTATAGAAACCATAAAAACCCTAACCCTTGGGACAGAAAAAGAGCAGAAACAAAACATAAAAGATCTACTATCGTGCAACTTTTCCTCCTGCATTCGGGTTGAAAAATTCCTACATATTTCTTCCTGTTAATAATTTGTCCATTTCTCCACTGTAGTATTATTTAGCCTGGAGTATAAATCTGCAGGAGTAATAAAAAAAGGTATGGATATTTCTTGCACCATTACTTGAGACTTCTCCCGTTGGATTCTTGTCCTTGCCCTGATCACAGTCATACCTATCATTTTTCAGCAATGTTTTTTTGTGTGGATCTGACCCCTTCCTAACACCCCTATTTGGAACCTATCCCATTTACTTCCTCTCTTTTCACTAATCGTAGTGGTACCATTCACTAGTAACCCATTTCTATGTAGTCTCACTTCCCTCCCGATCCCATCATCCAAGCCAACATCCACATCAAAGATTTGGAACAATGTTTTACTTCCTTGGAAAACTCTAAGGAGAAAACCCATATTGATATATATTCCATCACTTCCAGTATTGCTAACCTAAACTTCTGTCTTTCTCCACTCGAATCAGTTCCCACATCCATCACTCAATTGATTGCCATGTGTCAACAATTCCAGGACACAGTTAACAGTTTGAATGCCTTATTTAATCCCACCAGAAATCCCTTCTCTTCTTCCACACCTTATAACCTGAAGGTCCTAAATCCTCCTAGTCCACATATTTTCCTTCCAACCACTTTCAATGACACCTACTTCCCCCTCGCATTGAGGTGAACAAATTTGATGGCTCGGATCCCATAGGATGGGTCACTCAGATGGAACACTATTTATCTTTGAATGAGATTAATAATGAGTTTTCCAAACTTCGGTATGGTGTTCTACATCTAGATCCAAAATGTTGACAATTGTGGTAGTGGAGAAAAAATTCCCTCCAAGGGTATGTGGCTTGGACACAATTTGTTGCATATCTTTATGAATGCCTTGAAACTGACAGACATCATTTAGGTCACTTGACCAAGTTGAAACAATATGACACAATGGAATACTTTATATCTACTTTTGAGTGCTTGGATTTCCATACAGAGGGCATGTCTAATGATTTTTTCTAGGAATATTACTTTATCAATGGCCCCAAGGATGAGATTTGTTCCCATGTCTTCATGGATCTCCCTCAGAGTTGGATGAAATATACTAAAAGAGATAATGAAGAACAATATGTTATATCTTCTCAAATTAGAAAACCATCCTTTCTTCCCCTCCCTAAACCCACCACTCCATTCCCTCCCTCCAGTCCACTGAATATCCAAAAATTGACCTAGGCATAAATGGTTGAACGCCAAATCAAGGGCCTTTGTTATAATTGTAATGACAAATATTTTTTGGGGCACGAATGTAAGGAACACAAATTTTTATGGCCATCTCCGAGGATGCTTCGAAGGAAGTGGTCTCCCCTTGGGGATGAGTTACCAGAGCCAACTGATATTACTCCACCTTTGGACCCCCATAAGTTTAACTAGTCATTTCACTGAATTCTCTCACTAGCTTCTTTTTTCCCCAAACCCTCAAGATAATTGGTTACATGAAGAATCGAAAGTTCATCATCCTCATTGACAATGGGAACACCCATAATTTTATTCATCCGTGCATTTCCCAAGAAAATAATTGTTATATATTTGTAGTCAACAACTTTCAAATCATGATTGCCAATGGAGGTTCCATGAAATGTGGTGGGCGCTGTGAAAATGTGTGTCTCCGAAAGTTTTCTATCAACATGGGTGGTTGTGACATTGTTCTTGGTTAAGAATAGTTACAGACTCTTGTTCCCATGCTCATGGATTTTAAGGAATTAATAATGCAATTCAGCTAGGAAGGCCAACAATATAAGTTACAAGGAATCATTGTTGGCTCCCCTAAAATCATCAGTTCTCATCTCATGGAAAATATCCTCAAGAAAGGTCATTCTGAAATTATTGCACAACTCCATTACATTCACGCCACTCAGACACCCTATGTGCATCCTAAAATCCAATCCATCATCTTTGAATATCAAGTTGTTTTCTCCACTCCCTAGGTACTTCCCCCTTCTCGTGGTGTTCATGCATTCCATTCCCCTAGTCCCCAAAAATATGCCTCCCAATATTTTTCCATATCATCACCATATGCTAGAAAAATAAAATTGAGAAAATTATTAAAGAATTGCTCACCATAGGAACTAGCCCCTACCCTTCTCCTGTGGTCATAGTACTTAAGAAAGAAGTCTCTTAGCACATGTGTTCTAAATTTCTCACCCTCAACAAACTCACCATCAAAGACAAATTCCCCATCCCTTTCATTCATGATCTCTTGGATGAATTAAGAGCTTCCCAATTATTTACTAAACTTGATCTTCATTTTGGCTACCACCAGATATGTATGAAAGAGACAAACATTACTAAGACTTCCTTTTGAACTCATGATGGCCCCCTTTGGATTGTATAATGCTCCCTCCACTTTGCAGAGCCGCCTAAATCATGTCTTCCATCATTTTGTCTTACTTTCCTTTGAAGCATGATGTTCCACCATAGGGTATTTGCAAGGGAAACATGAGCCTAGGACAAGACACTCACCACTTTGAAGGCACCATAGAAAAATTTGTAACAATAGGATCAAGAACACCATTCTTGGGTGGGAGAAAATTTTTTCAATACTCATTGATTGCACAAGCATTTACTAGATTAAGGACAAAGTCTAAAGAGTAACATGTCATTAGCTATATGGACACTTGATCAGGATGAGAAAGCATTTGAGTGTGGGGGAGATGTTGAGGAGGCCTTCTAGTCCATGTAAATGTCATCAGACATTAATCTAAGTATAATAATATATGTAATAAATGTATAAAGAGAACATAACAAAGGATTAGTTGGAGTGGGTACAACTGCTCCAATCGTCCCTATATTGTATAAATATTGATAAAGAAAGAATAAATACTTGGATGGATATACTTCCCTAAATTATCTCTTCTTTGTTGGTTTTTGTGTTTCCTTTATGTGATTCATGATGTAGTCTCTCTCTTGAATGCATCTTTGTGATTTCGTAGACTATAATAGCAATGCAAGGCATGGCATGGAAAGGAATGGCATGGAAAGGCACGACATGGCATGGTGAGGAAAGGCATGACATGAAAAGGAAAGGAAAGGAATGATATTGGAAGGAAAGGCATGACATGACAAGGCATGGCATGGAAAGGCAAGGAATGGAATAGCAAGGAAAGACATGAAATGACATGGCATGGTAGGAAAGGCATGGCATGGCATGACAAGGTAATAAAAGGCATGGAATAATAGGGCATCGCAAGCCAAGGCATATAATTCCAAGGCAATGCATCACAAGGCTTGGCATGTCATAGGGTGGTAATGCAAGACATGGCTTGGCATGTCATGGGGTGGTAGGGAAGGACATGGCTTGGAAAGGGAAGAAATATCAGGGTATTGCATGGCATGGCATGGCAAGGAAAGGAATGGCATTCCAAGTCAAGGCATGGCTTGGAAAGGCATGGCTTGGCAAGGCATGGAAAGGAATGACATTCCATGGATGGCATGTCATGAAATGATGAGGAAAAACATGGAATGGAAAGGAAAAGAATGGAAAGGCATGGAATGGAAAGACATGGAAAGGTAAGGAATGGCTTGGAAGAGAAAGGGAAGGCAAGGAATGGCAAGGCAAGGTAATAAATGGCATGGTATAACATGGCATGTAATGGCATGGCAAGGAAAGGAAATGCAAGGCATGTCATGGCATGGCATGGAAGGCAAGGCGTGGCATGTAAAGGCATGGTATGGAAAGTGAAGGAAATTCAAGGCATGGAAAGACATTCCAAGGAAAGGCAAGGCAAGATATGACATGTCATCACATGTCAAGGAAAGGCATGGAATGGAAAGTGAAGGAAATACAAGGCAAGGTAAGGAAAGGAAAGGCATGGAAAGGCAAGGCATGGAAAGGCATGGCATGGAAAAGAAAGGCATGCCATGTCATGTCAAGGAAATCCATGGCATGGAAAGGCAAGGAATGACATGGAATGGAATGGAAAGGAAAGACATGGGAAGGTAAAAGAACTTCATTCGATGGAAAGGAAATTTATGATATAAAGTTAAGTCATATGTCCCTAAGAAACATGTTTTTTATTTCTTGGGATGAGAAATGTTCCTTTTCTTGTGATTCTTGTTTCATTGCAATCCACATTTTGATTTGAAGTTTTACTTGCAAAATGTTATGGAAATATATATAGTTATTGTTGTATAGGTTAAAATGGAAATCTACATGGAAAGACATACAAAGAGAGATTAGTCTATTTTATATCATAGTTGTGTTCTAAGCATTTGTAAATGTAACAACCTATATTTTGGCCTTAGAAGGTTAGAACTTTGATTTTTAGATGTTGTAGTGATTATTTTCTTATAATTTGTTTGGTTTAGTTAGAATCATATAGATATTTGATATGTATACATATGGATCTATTTATGTATTGTGGGATATTATTTTTATTGTTATGTGTTTATGATGATGATGTTTTTTTTATTTGTTTAAACATGGAAATTGAAATGTGGAACTTTGGTATGTGGATACTAGTTCAAAATTATGTTGTCTATACTTTGGAATGACATGTATGGAGAAAGGCATGGAATTGCAAGGAAAGGCATGTCATGGCATGGAAATACAAGGAATATCATGGCAAGCCAAGGCATGGAAAAGAATGGCATGGCATGGCATAACAAGGCAAGGCATTGCTTGGCAAGTCAAGGCAAGTCAAGACATGGAAAGGAAAGGCATGACATGACATGACATGGAAAGGCAAGGCAAGGCATGGAATGGCATAGCAAGGAAAGGAAATGAAAGGCATGACATGACATGGAATAGAAAGGCAAGACATGGAATGGAAAGACAATTTATGATATAAAGTTAAGTCATATGTCCCTGGAAAAAATGTTTTTCATTTCTTGGGATGAGAACTGTTCCTTTTTTTCTGATTCTTGTTTCATTGCAATCCAAATTTTTATTTAAAGTTTTCCTTGCATAATGTTATGTGTATATATATATATATATATATATATTTGTATAGGTTAAAATGGGAATCTACATGGAAAGACATGCAAGAAGGGATTAGTCTATTATAGATCATAGTTGTTTTTTACGGATCTGTAAATGTAACAACCTATATTTTGGCCTTAGATGGTTAGAACTTGGATTTTTACTTATCTTAATGATTCATTTCTTAGTATTTGTTGGGTTTAGTTAGAATCATATAGATATCTGATATGTATACATCTGGATCTATTTATGTATTGCAGGATATTATTTTTATTGTTATGTGTTTATGATGATGAAAGTTTTGTTATTTGTTTAAACATGCTAATTGAAATTGGAAATTTGGTATGTGGATACTAGTTCGAAATTGTGTTGTGAATGTATAATAGATGCAAGGAATTGTGTAAATAAACACACATTTCTTAATTAAACATTAATACAGATAAAGATTCTCATATGAAATTTGTAATGTATATGCATGGATATGAGCTATGTGATATCCAAATGGCTATAGCATTGATGTGATGAAGGCATGGCATGGCATGGAAAGGCAAGGCATAGAATGGAAACTAAAGGAAGGGAAAGGCATGGAAAGGTAAGGCATGACATGGAAAATAAAGGAAAGGAATGGAAAGGAATGGCATGGAATGGAAAGGAAAGGAAATGCAAGGCATGACATGACATGGCATGACAAGGCAATGCATGAAAGGGTATAACATGGAATGGCATGGCATGGAGTGGCATGGCATGGAATTCCAATGAAAGAAAAGGAAAGGATTGGCATGGAAAGGAGAGGTAAGGCAAGGCATGGCATGGCAAGGAAATGCATGGAAAGGAAAGGAATGTTAAGGCATGACATGGAAAGGAAAGGCATTCCATGGAATCACATGGAAAATCATGACACATAATGGCATGGTAAGTGAAAGAGAGTAAAGGCATGGCATGGCATGGAAATTCAAGGAAAGGCATGGTATGACATGGCATGGAAAGGAAAGGAAATACAAGGCAAGGTGTTAGGGACCTAACATCCCTAACCCCTCACAAAGGTAGAATAATATATTTTCCATGTAATAAAGACCAATATTAATAATGCCTAGTAATAAGGAAGAATAAGTCAAATGTAAGAAGACCTAATAGAAGCTTTTGCTTCTATAAGATATTCCTCTAGATTGTTCTTTTCATAGATAGATTTGGTATAAATAGGAGTCGAGGGCAGGAGAAGTTTTTTTGTTGAGAATTATTGTAATTGAGTGCTACTCTACTAGAGGTTTCCACCTCGAAGAGGAAAATGAACATTGTTTCCTATCAATAAAGGTGTTATTTTGGTGTTGCGGTTTCATATATTATGTTTTTTGGTTGTTATTCTCTGTAGTATTTCTATTTTCTGCTATTATAATAGATATGGTACCTTACAAGTGGTATCAAAGCACTTTCCTTGGCATAAAATTCTGGTTTATTTTTTCACGGTAAACATATTTGAGCATATTAAATCTACAAATATATGTCATTTAGCACATAAATCTATGGTTAGAGGAGAATACACACAGGAACTACAAGTGATATTTAAGCGCACATTATTGTCCACCCTTGTGACCCTTGTTGGTACCCCTTTGAGTGGTAGCACATAAAACAATAGTTGTATAGGGATCGACCTATATATCCTGAAGCCCTCTGTAGATAAACTGATCAGTTTCCTTACTACTATAGTGCCACATAGAAGAACACTTAGGAAGATACTCTCTAGTACCTGGGTAATCGGGTAATGCAATTAAGGGTATGGTCTAACCTCCTTAGTTCTTGCCCTTAGATATTGGGCCAAGTACTATAGTTCAACCCTGCACATATATCAGAGAGATATAGCATAGGTAAAACCTTTTTCTATAGAAACCATAAAAATTCTAACCCTTGGGACAGAAAAAAAGCAGAAACAGAACATAAAAGATCTAATACTGTGCAACTTTTCCTCCTGGATTCGGGTTGAAAAATTCCTACATATTTCTTCCTGTTAATAATTTGGCCATTTATCCACTTTAGTATTATTTATCCTGGAGTATAAATCCGCGAGATTAAAAAAAAAAGGTATGGATATTTCTTGCACCATTATTTGAGACCTGTCCCATTGGATTCTTGTCTTCGCTCTGATCACAGTCATACCTATCATTTTTCAGCAAATGTTTTTTTTGTGGATCCGACCCCTTCCTGACACCCCTATTTGACACCTATCCCATTTCCTTCCTCTCTTTTCACTAATCGTAGTGGTACCATTCACTAGTAACCGATTTCTATGTAGTCGCACTTCCCTCCCTATCCCATCCTCAAGGCCAACATTCACATCAAAGATTTGGAACAACAATTTACTTTCCTGGAAAACTCTAAGGAGAAAGCCCATATTGATATATCTTCCATCACATCTAGTATTCCTAACCTAAACTTTCGTCTTGCTCCACTTGAATCAGTGCCAAAATCCATCACTCAATTGACTGCCATGTGTCAACAATTCCAGGACACAGTGAATAGTTTGAACTCCTTTTTTAATCCCACCCCATATCCCTTCTCTTCTTCCACACATTATAACCCTGAAGGTCCTAAATACTCCTAGTCCACATCTTTTAATTCCAACTACTTTAAATGACACCTGCTTACCCCTCGCATTGAGGTGAACAAATTTGATGGCTTGGATCCCATAGGATGGGTCACTCAGATGGAACACTATTTATCTTTGAATGAGATTAATAATGAGTTTTCCAAAATTTGGTATTGTGTTCTCCATCTAGATCCAAAATGTTGACAATGGTGGCAATGGAGAAAAAATTCCCTCCAAGGGTATGTGGCTTGGACACAATTTTTTTCATAGATTTATGAATGCTTTGACACCGACAAACACCATTTAGGTCATTTGACCAAGTTGAAACAATATGACACAGTGGAAGACTTTATATCTACTTTTGAGTGCTTGGATTTCTGTACGAAGGGCATTTCTAATGATTTTTTCTGGGAATATTACTTTATTAATGGCCTCAAGGATGAGATTTGTTCCCATGTCCTCATGGTTCTCCCTCAGAGTTGGGTGGAATCTACTAAAATAGATAAGGAAGCACAATAGGTTATATCTTCTCAAACCAGAAAACCATCCTTTCTTCCCCTCCCTAAACCCACCACTCCATTCCCTCCCTCCAGTCCACTGAAGATCCAAAAATTGACCTAGGCATAAATGGTTGAATGCCAAATCAAGGGCCTTTGTTATAATTGTGATGACAAATATTGTATGGGTAACAAGTGTAAGGAACAAAAATTTTTATGGCCATCTCCGAGGATGTTTCGGAGGAAGTGGTATCCACCCGTAGTCAAGTTACCAGAGCTAACTAATATTACTCTACCTTTACACCCCCAGAACTTTAACCGGTAATTTCACTGAATTCTCTCACTGGCTTCTTTTCTCCTAAAACCCTCAAGATAATTGGTTACATTAGGAATCAAAAGTTCATCATCCTCATTGACAATGGAAACACCCATAATTTTATTCATCGGTGCATTTCCCAAGAAACTAATTGCTATATATTTGTAGTCAACAATTTTCAAATCATGATTGCCAATGGAGGTTCCATGAAATGTGGTGAGCACTGTGAAAATGTGTGGCTCTGAATTGGTCAGTACAACATGAAATCTCATAAGTTTTCTATCGACATGGGTGGTTGTGACATTGTTCTTGGTGCAGAATAGTTACAGACTCTTTTTCCCACGCTCATGGATTTTAAGGAATTAATAATGCAATTCAGCCAGGAAGGTCAACAATATAAGTTACAAGGAATCATGGTTGGCTCCCCTAAAATCATTAGTTCTCATCTCATGGAAAATATCCTCAATAAAGGTCATTCTGAAATTATTGCACAACTCCATTTCATTCACACCACTCAGACACCCAATGTGCATCCTAAGATCCAAACCATCATCTTTGAATATCAAATTGTTTTTTCCACTCCCTAGGTACTTCCCCCTTCTCGTGGTGTTCATGTATTCCATTCCCCTAGTCCCCGGAAATATGCCTCCCAATATTTTCCCATATCATCACCCCTTTGGCTAGAAAAATGAATTTGAGAAAATTATTAAATAATTGCTTGCCATAGGTACCACCCCCTACTCTTCTCCTGTGGTCATAGTACTTAAGAAAGAAGGCTCTTAGTGCATGTGTTCTAAATTTCTTACCCTCAACAAACTCACCATCAAAGACAAATTCCCCATCCCTTTCATTCATGATCTCTTGGACGAATTAAGAGGTGCCCAATTATTTACTAAACTTGATCTTCATTTTGGCTACCACCAAATATGTATGAAAGAGACAAACATTACTAATACTTCCTTTTGAACTCATGATGTCCCCCTTTGGATTGTGTAATGCTCCCTCCACTTTGCAGAGTCTCCCGAATCATGTCTTACACCCTTTTGTCTTACTTTTCTTTGATGATATTCTCATCTATAGTAAAACATGTGGACAACCCATATTTCCCATGTGGATTAAGTTCTTCATCTACTCTCTCGACACTAACTTTTCCTCAAACAATATAAATTCGCTTATGGAGCCTCATAAGTGGAGTACTTGGGTCATATTGTTGTAAAGGATGGTGTTAGGGTGGATCCTAAGAAAATTGAGGCTATGAAGGATTGGCCTTGTCCCAAGAATCTAAAGATCTTGTGTGGGTTTCTCAGTTTAACAACCTATTATCGCAAGTTTGTTAAGAATTATGGAAAAATTGTGGAGCCTCTCACTGCTCTCCTTAAAAACAATTCTTTCATTTGAAATCCAACAAATGATCACTCCTTCCAAGCCTTTAAAGAGGCTATTTGCACTACTATTGTCCTTTCCCTTCCTGACTTGAGAAGTACCTTTGTCCTGTAATGTGATGCTTTAGGGAAAGGAATTGGCATATTCCTTATGAAAGATGGCTGAATTTTGGCCTTCAGTAGCAAACAAATGTCGAAGCGCCATTTGGGCCAATAAATATATGAAAATGAAATGATGGCCATTATTCATGTCGTGGATCTATGGTTCCCTTAGCTATTGGGGAAACACTTCCAAATTAGGGAAGATCATTAGAGCCTCAAGTATTTTCTAGAGAAACAAATTTCATCCTCAAAGAAACAAAAATGGATGATCAAGCTCTTTGGATATGATTATGAGATCATTTACAAAAAAGGAAAATAAAATGTGGTTGCAGACAGTCTTTCAAAGAAATATGAAGATGAAGGGTACCTCTTTTTTCTCTCCTTCATTGTACCATATTGGCTCCAAGTTGTTTGTCGGGAATGGCTGTAAGATCCCAAATTGTCCCATCTGATCCAACAATTGCAAGACAATTCTCCAGTTTCTCCAGAGTACTCTTGGCACAATGAAGAGCTTATCTGCAAAGGTCTTCTATATTTAAGAAAAAAATCACAACTTTAATCCATAGTGCTTTCTGAGTTCCATGCTACACCCACAACTAGGCATTCAAGGTTGACCAAAACCTATGACAAGGTAAAATGTTCTATTTTTTGGGATGGTATCAAGTAGGATGTATCCACCTTTGTGGTGGAATGTGATGTTTGTCAATGGAACAAGGGAGAAATAGTCAAATTTCTTGGCACACTACAACTGCTTCCAATTCCATCCACTATTTGGAGAGATATTTCTATGGATCTCATTGTTGTCTTACCTAAATTGGGAAATAAATATGTCATCATGGTGTTCGTTGATATTAATTCCAGATATTCTCATTTATGTTCTCTTCAACACCTATTCATTGCATCCATAGTGGCTCAACATTTCATGGATTATATATTCAAGCTTCATGGAATGCCTCATTCCATTGTCTCTAACCGAGATCCAATTTTCACCAACAATTTTTGGAAAGAATTCTTCAGGCTACAGGGCACCTAGTTGAATCTTAGAAAAACCTATCATCCCAATACTGATGGTGAAACTGAAGTTGTCAACAAGTGTTTGGAAACATATTTGAGGTCTTTTTCATTCGAGAGGAAAAATCAATGGGATCAATGGTTACCCGTAGTTGAATGGTGGTACAACACTTCTTACCATACAACTACTTGCGTGACTCCTTCTAAAGCAATATATGGAAAAAATCCACCTTCAGTTCTTTCCTACATGCCTAGTGTCTCAAAGTTCTAGGAGGTTGACCAAACTCTTACAATTCGATAGGATATTATATGTACCATCAAAGAGAATTTGGTCATGGATCAGAAACACATGAAGCAACAAGAGGATCAAGGTCACTCAAAATGTCATTTTGTTGAAGGGGACGAGTTGTTTCTTCAACTACAAACTTATAAGAAGAATTCACTCAAGGATGACCATTGTCAGAAGATGGAACTCAAATTTATGGTCCTTATACAGTTCTCAAGCGTGTGGGACATGTGGCCTATCAGTTATCTTTTCACATTCATTCTAATCTCTATCATGTTTTTCATCTCTCCTCTTTAAAGTAGGTGAATGAAACTAAGTGCCAAACTCAAACCAGTCTTCCCATTTTGGATGAAAAAGGATCCATTTGGTTTCCACCACAATCCATCTTGGACTAGTGTGAGCATCTTCTCTGTCAACACACCATCAAGGAATTGTTAGTACATTGGAAAGATACAACTCTAACAGATGCCACCTAGGAGCCAACTACCATTCTGCAACAATTTCCTCATCTCAAGCCTTGAGGACAAGGTTTTTTTTAATTTAGAGGGCATGTTGGGGACCTAACCTCCCTAACTCCTCTCGTAGGTAGAATAATATATTTCCATGTAATAAAGGTAAATATTAATAAGGCCTAGCAATAAGGAAGAATAAGTCAATTGTAAGAAGAACTAATAGAAGTTCTTGCTTCTCAAAGATATTCCTCTAGATTGTTATTTTGGTAGACAGATTTAGTATAAATAGGATTCAAGGGCATGGGAATTTTTTTTCTTGAGAATTATTGTAATTGAGAGCTTTGTTGGAGGTTTCCCCCCTAAAGTGGAAAGTGAACATTGTTTCCTATCAATAAATGTATTATTTTGGTGTTTTGGTTTCATGAATTGTGATGTTCCAGTGTTATTCTCTGCAGTATTTATGTTTTCTACTATTGTAATAGATTTGGTACCTTACACAAGATAAGGGAACACACACGAATGGAAAGGAAAGGAAAGACTAGTCAATCAAGTCAAGCAAAGGCAACACAAGGATAGTCGTGCAAGGAAAGAAAAGGTAAGGCAAGGAAAAGCTAGGCATTGATAATGTAACATCCTCGTCCACCAACAGGATGGGCAATGCTACCTACAGAACCTTAAATTCACCTTTAAATATATGATACCATATTGTAACATCCCCAGCCATCAACAGGCTTGGGTAATTCCACTACTACAGAATATTCACATATAAATATAATATGCATTAAATCAAATTAACACATTTTAACATAGAGTTACCGTTACCATTTAAATTTAAATAGAATTAACATCTATTCATACTTGCAACATAACACAGGATAACATTCTAGCATTATGCATAAAATAAAATTAAGCAAATAAATTATACTTATCTTTCAACTGGAATAACACTACCAACTGCGTGCATACCTTCCATGAACCTCCCAGCCATAGACCGTGCTACTCATCATTTTTAGCAGTATGTCACCCCTGAGCTGGGACTAAGCTCCACTGGGCAAGGGAATCCTAGGCTAGGCAAGGTCAACAGGAAGACACACACTTTATGAGGATGGATTCTCTCCTAGGAGCCACTTATGCCCACTACTCACAGACTCTC
>JASDQU010736284.1:48389-69760 GCA_032191745.1 Picea mariana | reverse complement strand
TTATCACGGTATCATGTTTGACCTTCATTTGCGACACCAGTGATCAACTTGCGACACTTGAGAAAGTTGATAGGGAAGATGCGACACTTACAACACTTGATAGGGACAATGCGACACTTATCCATCTGAACAATTTCGACGTGTAACAGTCAGGTCTTGTTTGATTTCCTCCATTGAGGACTACATGGTTGTATTGATGGTGGCAACATTGGCACTGAGTTGTTTCACTTCTTGTTGGGTCTCGGCTAGACTAGATTGCAAGGTATTGAAGCGAGTTTCAAAGTCTTGGTTACGGGTATGGGCCATGATGATGACGGAACCAAAAAGGGGCATCTGGGGTCAAAAAATTTGTCAAAAAATTATATGTATGAATGTGATAAGGGAGAATAGATGAATCCAACAGAATAGGTCTCAAATAATGGTCAAAAAAATTCCAGACTTTTATTTGTTTATTATTATTAATTTTTTTTTTACACATGCGAAGTTATACTCCGGTCTGAAGAATACTGCAGTGATGAAATGCCCAAATTCTTAACCAGGAAGAAATGTCTAGTTACTTGGAAACATGAACACAATTGTGCGATAATAGATCTTGTCTGTTTTGATTTGTTTATGTTGTTGTCCCCAAGGGTTAGGTATTAAAGGGTTCTACAGACATGGGTTTTCCTTATGCTATAGCGCTCTGATATATGTGCAGGGTCCAATAGTAGTACTTGGTCCAATATATTAGGGCACTAAATAAGGAGGATAGACCGTACCCTTAGCCGTACTACCTGACAACCCAGGTACTAGAGAGTATCTTCTCGAGTGTTGTTCTTGGTGGCACTATAGAAGTCAGGTGACCGATCCATTTATCTAAAGAGGGCTTTAGGAAATCTAGGTCGATCTGTACATAGGTGCTATCTGATGTGCTACCACTCAAAGGGGTACCAACAGGGATTACAAGGGTGGCCAACATATGTGTGCTTAAGAACCACTTGTATTTCCTGCATGTATGAATCCGTTAACTACGAGTTTATGCCTGTAACAATAGATCTTTGTGGCTTAAAGACGTCATAATATGTCTCTACTCTGAAAAAAATTTACCCATAATTTATGCCAAGGAAAGTGCTCTGATACCACTTGTAATATACCATATATAAAAAGTATGCAGAACATAAATAAAATGCTAGAAATGGAAGAATAACAACAATATAACCAAAACAATCACCACAATAGCACTGAAATGATATAAGAATAACAACATAAATAGCACTTTGATTCTGAAAGAAATGTTCACAAGCCTCTTCGAGGGGGCAACCTCCAGTTGAGAAGAGCTCTATTACAATAATATCTAAGCTAGGGTTCTCAAACCCTCAACTCCTATTTATACTAAATATGTCTATCAAAAGAAGCATCTAGAGGAATATCCTTCTAGAAGCAAAAGCTTCTACTAGGTCTTCTTACATTCGACTTATTCTATTTTATTGCATGACCTTATTAATATTGACCTTTATTACATCCGAATATATTATTCTATCTATGTGCAGGTTAGGACCGTAACAGGATCTGATTTTCGAGTTCACATTCGTGAATAACTTTGGCCAGTAATATCCAGCTATAAAAATATTGTAGGTCATTTCCCTCCAGGCATGGTGTCCTCCACACACTTATTCATGAAATTAATTTATGATGCCTTTTGTTCCAGATTCTATTAGGCAACACAAAAAGAAACGTAGAGGATCCTTCAAGTACAATTGTCCATCAATAATACAATATTTAACTATGTGTAGCTTCAAGGTTCTTTGTTTGGACAGAGTCATGTCATTCAAGCACTACAAGGTAAGGAGGTATGAAACAATATCTCAATACCAAGTGGAGGAAGAATACTTATCTTCAATCTGAATCATAGGTGATTGATCATCAAGCTCCTCTATATCTGGGAGATATATGTGTGATTCCAGGTGATTTATCCCAAGCGCCCTGAAATTTGATTCAGCCTATAGTTTATCCATGCCTTGACCTTTTAGTATCTTGGTTGGTTTCACTTCTAGATCGCACTACTGAATTTTAGCCAACTACCAACCTCTTCTTCCATCATTGTCCGACTGATCCAAGAAGTCTTTGATAGCATTAGTTGGTATGTAAGAAATTATTTTGGAATGTAGTACATATGTTATGAAGGCCTTGAGAGCCATCACCATTGTGTATTCTTATCTCTCAAGTATATCATATCTTAATTCTACATCCCTTAGGATTTTTCTAAAGAATGTTATTGGTTGCTCGAATTCTTGCTCATTCTTTTGCAGGAGAACCACTGCAATAGTATGTTCAGAAGTGAATGAGAAGATCGGGAATTCCTTTTTATAGTCTTGACTTTCTAGCACAGGCGATTCCCCTATATCTTTCTTAACATGCTAGAATGATTCTTTAGCTTCAACAATCCATTTCACTTCATTGCATTTCTTCAACATATCTATAATCATTTTAATTATTTCAGCAAAATTGGGAATGAATCTTCTCAAAAAGTTGATCTTTCCTAAAAAATATTGAATTTCTTTTCTATTCCTAGGAATATTAATTATTTCTATAGCCTCAACTCATTTAGGGTATAAATTGATTCCTTCTTTTGACACTATATAACCCAAGAGCTTACCTTCTTGCATAGATAAATGTGATTTCTTAGGATTAAGGGACAAACAAAACTTTCTGCATTTTTCGAAGGTCTTCTGGTGCAGCCGCACCCATAGGCACGCCCACTCACACAGGATCTTCTTCCTCCTTGGTCTGAAGAACTCTTGAATATCTCTTCTATTTCCCTGTCGGGAAAATCTTCACCCACAGATCTCTTCTCATGATTCCCCTTGCTTTAATTATCAGGAAATTGGAACTCACGACTTCGCAGTTGAACTTTGGGTTTACGAATTTATGAACCCCAATACCTGGTCAACGTTGACTCTTCTCTTTACCCTGTCAGGACTTCTGCTCTATCGCAATTTCACAACTCACGATATAAAACTACTTTCCTTACCAACCTCTGATACCTGACACACCGAAACTCCGACGCACGTGGGAGCTGTCTCCTCGACTACCGTCGCTTCTATCGAGAATTCAGAATTCGTGGGATCACGAATCCTCATGTCAACGAATTCAGGACTTGCCTTTTCTCGTTCCCCGGTATGGTACGCCACCCATCCTCTACTAAACCTATTGTGGCCCACACAAATCTCTCGTCGGGATATCGCTTTTCACGACTCCAGACTATAAGAGCAGCTTACCCTCTGAATTCCCCGATGCCCAAATGCCGACTTCCTCAAATCTTCTGACACGCGTCCAACTTGATGGACGGTTCTAGGCTCGTCGGGATATCGCGGATCGCGATATCACAATTCTCGTTGCAACAGCTTGGAACTTCGACTCGCGAATCCCCGATACATGATATCACATGTATATCTAACGACCCTTGTGGTCCTGATCAACGGCTCCGCCTCTCTTGAGCTTGGAACCCTTTGGATGTTCTCGCTGTAAACTCCTTGCACCTCCATAATATCTAACGGCCCTTGGAACTTTGTGAAATCTCCTCGGAGGATTTCGATCGTCCGCTTCTTCCCTATGCAATTCACGAAATGACGAAGTGCCTCTCCATGAGACTCATTCACCTGCTCGCAAACCTGTGACGCTTCTTGCAAATTTTTCAAGGCACCAGCTCCCTGTGCTCACCTTGGTGATTACTCAAGGTTCTATACCTACTAAGCTTGTTCATGACTCTCAAGTCTTTCAGAAAATCCGTTGCACACACTCCTTGTGGCAAACCGTCAACCATGTCCAAGTGTTGAAGTTTCTTTCGACTCTGCGCACGCCTTGGAGCAGCAGTCTTTTAACACTTCACTCAGGTTCGCAACCTTGAGACTTTTACCTGTCCTACGCACTCCTTGCACGACACTGTGCCTAACTGCACCATTGAGGAAATGAAAACAAAAGCTATCCCTAATTGAACCCTTCTGTCAATGCACTCCTTGCGGATAATTCGACTGCACCCCTTGCAGGAATCCTCTGGCTCAAATAGAGAAACAATTGAAACTCATTTCTTCCTCCCTTCAGACTTCAATTCAACCATGAAATCATATACACAACACATAAAAGCAAATGTATAAATGCAAGCAAAATTTCATGAGCATAACATGAATACACAGAGAAACAACACAAAACCATGAATTTGAATCAAAGCTTTCTTATATTAATTCAAATGCCTGTACATGGGTGTTCTTCATACAGTTCTCTACTTTCTCTCCTGCTTCCTCAATAATCTTGCTCGGGCTTATGTTACAATGATACAATGAGGGTGTCTATATCCTGTTTCCCTCTTGTGCTCTAAAGCTATCAAATCTAAAATTAAATTCCTATCTACCTGCATTAACTATCTTAAATTTTGTCTATCTACTAAGGACGAGATCTTATCCGCTCAAGTTCCATTACAATACACAAGTGTGCCTTGTCTTAATGCTCATTTAAGACTTGCGCAACAATTTCCAAGGTGTTTTCAAAACTTGTGCTGGACGCCTTCTAGCTGTCTTCCGCTTCCACGTTGGCTCGCTTGATGAGTTGGCGATGCTCCTACATCATACTCCCTCGCTTGAAAAAAATTCATGGGCTCCTGTCCGTGAGCTTCTGCATGGTCTGTCCATGCTTTTGTATCACTACTTCACTCTCCTATCTGGCATCTTCCACTAGGTGTCCCTTCCACTTGACCAGATACTCATAGTATTCTTTCCTTCTGGTCTTCTTACCCACTCTCTTGTCCAATATGCATTCCATCTGCGGCTTCTCTGCAACTGGAAATTGCTTCATCCACTGGATCACTGGCTGTTCAGTTCCAGTCTCTGCTTCTCCAGCTCTATATTGGTATAAATCTGCAACATTGAATATTGGAGATATTCCGATCCCATCGGGTAACTCGATCTCATAATCATTTTCCCCGAATTTTCTCAAGACCTTGCATGGTCTGATTTTATTCATCTTTAGCTTATTGTATGTTCCCCTTGGGAACATTTCCTTCTTTAAATGTGCCAGAACTAGATCACCAACTTCAAACTAAATTTGTCTCCGATGCTGATCTGCTTTGCGCTTGTACTCCTGGCTTGATTTCAGCAGTCGCTCCTTCACCTTGCTGTGAATTTCCCTCATCGCTTCAACAAATTCTTCTGCACTAGCACTTCTAGTCGTAGTATGTTCTGAATCCCTCAGTTCAAAAACTCCCCTCGACTGCATCCCATATACAATTTGAAATGGACTTCAGCCTGTGCTCCGATTCACTGAGTCATTGTACGCGAACTCTTCCTGTGGTAATATACTATCCCATTGGCTATGGTGTTCTATCACCAAGCTCCTCAGCAAGTCTCCCAGACTTCTGTTCACCACTTCTGTTTGTCCATCCGTCTAAGGATGATAAGCCAAACTAAATTCCAAATTAGTCCCCAGCTTCTTCAATAAGGTCCTCCAAAAATTCCCTATGAATTTAGTGTCTCTGTCTGAAACTATGCTTTTCGACAATCCATGAAGTCGAATGACCTCCTTGAAAAATGGATTTGTGATGTGCGTCGCATCATTGGTCTTCTAGCATGGGATAAAATGTGCCATTTTAGAAAACCTATCCACTACCACAAAGATTGAATCAACACCTCTTTGTGTCCTTGGCAACCCCAATAAAAAATCCATGCTTATAGCTTCCCATGGCCTCTTTGGTATGGGCAATGGCTAATAAAAACTTACATTCTGCTTCCTTCCCTTCGAATGCTAACAAATTCTACACCTGTCTACAAATATTTTGACATCTTCTCACATTCCCAGCCAAAAATACAACTCATTCAGCTTCACAAATGTTTTGTCATGGCCAAAGTGTTTTACCAAGCCTCTGCTGTGCTTCTCCTTTAACAGATTCTCCCTCATGGAGCAATTTGGAATACACAATTGATTGCCTCTGAACAACAATCCTTCCCAGATCATATAGTCTATCCAAGGAATCCTATCCCTGAGAAATAGATTCTCAGCTGTTTCATACGCTTCTGCAAAATTTGCATCACCTGCATACATGTCCCTGAGATTATCAAAACCCAATGTTTTGACTCAGAATTCCTACAACAAAAAACACTTCCTGCTCAAAGCATCAGCCACTTTATTAGTAGTACCCAAAATATGTTTAATCAGAAATGTGAAATTCTGCATATACTCTACCCATTTGGCATGTTTCTGATTCAACTTCTCCTGTTGGGTCACAAACTGCAATGCATGATTATCACTGTACAATACAAATTCTTTTGGGATCAAGTAATGCCTCCACTTCTTCAGTGCTTGTATGATAGCATAAAACTCCTTATCATACGTGGAATACTTCAGTTTTTCCTCATTCAGCTTCTCACTGAAATATGCAACCAGCCTGTCTTCTTGACTCAAGACTGCTCCTATGGGAAACCCGCTTGCATCACATTTCAGTTGAAATGTCTTCTGGAAATACGACAACACCAACACTGGTTGTTCTGTGATCTTCCGTTTCAATAGATTGAAACTCTTTTCAGCCTCTGCTATCCAGTGAAAATACTTATGCCGCTTCTTCACTGTATCCATCATCACTGCACTAATTCCACTGAAATTCCTAATGAACTTTCAGTAGAAACTAGCAGAACCATGAAAACTTCTCACCTCAAATACATTCCTCAGTGATGGCCAATTCTTGATCACTTCTACCTTATCCAGATCCATCCTCAACTCATTTGCAGATATAACAAAACCTAGATAAATGAGTTTTGTCTTCATAAATGAGGATTTCTTTACGTTTATCAATAGCTTCTCCTGCTGTAACTTCTTCATCACAATGGCCAAATGCTTCAAATGTTCAGACTTTGTCTTGCTAAAAACCAATATGTCATCTAGATACACAATGACAAATTTCCCGATGAAATCCTTCAGGACTTCATTCATCAACCTCATAAAGGTACTCCGTGCATTTGTTAAGCCAAATGGCATAACAAGCCATTCATACAGTCCTTCATTGGTTTTGAAGGTTGTCTTCCACTCATTGTCTTCTCTCATGTGAATCTAGTGGTATCCGCTTTTCAAATCAATCTTTGCAAATTACCTTGCTCCACTTAAGCAATCCATCAGATCATCCATTCTTGGCAATGGAAATCTGTATCTAATGGTTATCTTGTTGATATCCCTTGATTCGGTACACATTCTCCAACCTCCATCCTTCTTTGGACTGAGTACTGTTGGAACGACACATGGGCTCAAACTTTCCCTGACCAATCCCTTGTCCAATAAATCCTAGACTTGTCTTTTGACCTCTTCATTTTCTTGTGGTGTCAACCTGTACGTGGCTTTATTTGGAAAACTAGCTCCTGGTATGAGGTCAATATGATGACTCACACTCCTCATCGGTGGAAACGAATGAGGTAATTCGTCCACTATGATGTCAGCAAACTCTTCCAGTAGTTCCTGAACCTCATCTGGTAAATCATCTACTCTTTTGCTAGTCAGAACAATCCTCAGTTTCCTGACCACAAAGAATTGTGGATCTTCTTTCTTCTTAACCTCTGTAAGAAGTTCCTTCCCACTCATGAGAAGTACTATGTTTCTTACTTCCGGCTTCACCTCTTTATCTTTTATCAGAAGCAACATATGGGTTCTCCCATTCTTCTCCAGGGTTTATGTGTTCATTCTCCCATCATGAACCACATTTCGGTCATATCGCCATCGTCTACCCAGCAATAATTGACAAACATCCATGGGAATAAAATCACAGAGTACTTTATCATTATACCCTCCTATCTTGAATTCAACCAAGCATTGTTTAGTGACACTTACCTGATGTCCCTTCTGTAGCCATGAAACCTTGTATGGATTCGGGTGATCAATTGTCTTCAGCTCTAGCTTCTCTACCATCTTGGTTGAAATGAGATTATCTGTGCTACTGCTGTCCATGATAACCTTTCACACCCTATCCTTGGTCTTGAAAGTTATTCTAAAAAGTCTGGTCTTTTGAGCTAAGTCATCCACCTCCTTCCAAGGTGTTAAGAGAACTTTATGCATCATCAATGACCTTCCGCCTTCTGTGTCTTCGGCCTCAACATCTCGCTTCTGTGCTTCGGTGATGTGAGCTTGTCCTCCATCCTTCTTTTTCTCTGGACACTCATAAGACTTGTGCCCATTCTTTCCACATGTGAAGCATGTGATTACTCCACCTCTTCCTCTGCCCCGACCTCTAGTACGAGAAAACATATTATTATCATCATATCCTCCGCTCTTCTCTGTATGCTATCCTCTCTGCTCAGCATATTGCTTCCCTCGCTGTGAGGTTCCACCTCTGTCAACTTTACTTTGAGGTTTCTTCCATTCCTCCTTGGGCTTTTGGAACTCATCTCAGGCAACTGTTTTTCCACTGGGATGACTTCTGCCTCACCCTCACTGACCTTGCTTATGGCTCAGATTCTCTTCAGCTTTCAAAGCCATTTGATAAGCATCCTCCACTGTTCATATGGTTACCATGCTCAATTCATCCTGAATGTCGTATCTCAGACCATTCAGATACCTGGAAACCTTCTCATCATCACTCTCTCGATGACCTGCCCTGATGTTTAGTCGATAGAATTTCTCGGTGTATTCTTTCACTGTCATCAGTTTCTGTCTCAAGTTCTGCATCCTCCTGAACAGAGTAATTTGATAGTCGCTCGGGATGAATTTTTCCTTCATCTTCACAATCATTCTGTCCCAACTTTTAATTTTCTACTTTCCCTTGCAGCGTCTATCTGCTTGTATCTCGTCCCACCACAATGCTGCATGGCCTTTCAAGCGCATGACAACATGCTTGACTTTCTTGTCCTCTTCAATATCTTCATAATTGAAGTATGTATCCGGAGCTCTAATCCAATCTAGTAGCTCCTCTACATCTAGGTTTCCCTCATAAACTGGAATGTCCATTTTTGACTTCGCATCCATCCTGGCAATGGCTTTGATTAAACGCTCGTTTGATGCATCTTCAGCTGCAACTTCTTCCTCTTGTTCAGCCTCAATCTCGCTATCGGAATCACTGAGATCCCCAGCACTAGATGTGCATCTTTGCGCTATCTCCATGTCCTCGAGTCTCACTCGAAGATCACGCATTTGCCTTTCCATCTCTGGATTTTCTACTTGCCTGCCTCTTCTTCGCACCTCCCTATCCTCTGGTTCAAGTGATTTCCTTTCCCTCCTTGGTGGCATGGCGAATTTTCCTCTTCTCTGCTACAGAAAGAAAGGAATCTTTTCTATGCTCTGATACCAAACCTGGTGCAGCCGCACCCGCAGGCATGCCCACTCACACAGGATCTTCTTCCTCCTCGGCTCGAAGAACTCTTGAATATCTCTTCTATTTCCCTGTCAGGAAAATATTCACCCACAGATCTCTTCTCACTATTCCCCTTGCTTTACTTATCGAGAAATTGGAACTCGCAACTTCGCGAGTTCGCAGTCGACCTTTGGGTTTACAAATCCACGAACCCCGATACCTGGTCAACGTTGACTCTTCTCTTTACCCTGTTGGGACTTCTACTCTATTGCGATTTTTCAACTCACGATATAAAACTACTTGCCTTACCAACCTCTGATACCTGACACACCGAAACTCCAACGCACATGCGAGCTGTCTCCTCGACTACCGTCGCTTCTATCGGAAATTCAGAATTCATGGGATCGTGAATCCTGATGTCAATGAATTCGGGACTTGCCTTTTCCCGATCCCCGATATGGTACGCCACTTGTCCTCTACTAAACCTGTTGTGGCCCACAAAACTCTCTCGTCGAGATATCGCATTTCACGATTCCAGACTACAAGAGAAGCTTACCTCTGAATTCCCTGATGCCCAAATGTCGACTTCCTCGAATCTTCTAACATGCGTCCAACTAGATGGACGGTTCTGGGCTCGTCAAGATATCGCGGATCGCGATATCACAATTCTCGTTGCAATAGCTTGGAACTTCGACTCGCGAATCCCCGATACATGATATCACATGTAGATCTGACGACCCTCGTGGTCCTTATCAATGGCTCCGTCTCTCCTGATATTGGAACCCTTTGGACGTTCTCTCCATAAACTCCTTGCACCTCCGCAAGATCTAACGACCCTCGAAACTTCACTAAATCTCCTTAGAGGATTTCGACCGTCCGCTTCTTCCCTATGCAATTCAAAAAATGATGAAGTGCTTCTCCACAAGTCTCATTCACCTGCTCGCAAACCTGCGATGCTTCTTGCAAGTTTTACAAGGCACCAGCTCCCTGTGCTCACCTTGGTGATTCCTCAAGGTTCTATACCTCCTGAGCTTGTTCACGACTCTCAAGTCCTTCAAAAAATCCCTTGCACGCACTCCTTGCGGAAAACCTTCAACCACGTCCAAGTGTTGAAGTTTCTTTCGACTCTGTGCACGCCTTGCAGCAACAATCTTTTAACACTTCACTCAGGTTCACAACCATGAGACTTTTACCTGGCCTGCGCACTCCTTGCAAGGCACTGTGCCTAACTGCACCTTTGAGGAAATGAAAACAAAAGCTATCCCTAATTGAACCCTTCTGTCAACGCACTCCTTGCGGACAATTCGACTGCACCCCTTGCAGGAATCCTCTGGCTCAAATAGAGAAACAATTGAAACTCATTTCTTCCTCCCTTCAGACTTCAATTAAACCATGAAATCATATACACAGCACATAAAATAAAATGTATAACTGGAAGCAAACATTCATGAGAATAACATGAATACACAAAGAAACAACACAAAACCATGAATTTGAATCAAAGATTTCTTATATTAATTCAAATGCCTGTACATGGGTGTTCTTCATACAGTTCTTTGCTTTCTCTCCTGCTTTCTCAATAATCTTGCTCAGGCTTATGTTACAATGATACAATGAGGGTGTCTATATCCCGTTTCCCTCTTGCGCTCTGAAGCTATCAAATCTAAAATTAAATTCCTATCTACCTGCATTAACTATATTTAATGTCGTATATCTACTAAGGACGAGATCTTATCCGCTCAAGGTCCATTATAATACACAAGTGCACCTCGTCTTAATGCTCATTTAAGACTTGCGCAACAATTTCCAAGGTGTTTTCAAAACTTGTGCTGGACGCCTTCTAGCTGTCTTTTGCTTTCGCGCTGGCTCGCTTGATGAGTCGGTGATGCTCCTGCATCATCTTCCCGAGGTGTAGCAGATGTTCTTCATCAAAGTTAGAAAAAAACGTCAAATCACCAAGATAAATAACAATGAATTTGTCTTTCTCACTAATGAACACAATGTCCATGAATCTCTGGAAAGTAGCCCCTACATTAATCAAACCAAATGGCATTTTATCATACATAAAAGTTCCCCATGGAGTGGTAAACACAGTCTTTTCTATGTCATCTTCATGGATGATGATTTGATTGTATTTGGAAAAACCATCAATCATGGACATCATGTTATCTCCAACTACCTTTTCTCGGACATGATCCATTTTTGGGAGCGGGTAGTTATCTTTGAGGGACGACCAATTTAAGTTTATGAAATCTACACAGATCCTTATTTTTCCATTTTTGTTCCTAACGGGGACTAAGTTCGCTACCCACTCAGAATACCTGAGTGGAATGATAATTTTTGCATCAAGGAGTTTCTTGACTTCCATTTCTATCATTGGCAGGAGAATAGGGTTTATCTGTCTAAGTTTCTATCTGAAAGGTTTAATACCATGTATTAGAGGAATCTTATGTTCAATAACAGAGGTATCATAAGTTTTCAGATTATCATCAGATGAAGAAAAAACATCTGTGTACTTCCTAAGGAACTCAACATACTTAATTTTCATTTGGACCGGAAGGTATTTTCATATCTTGACCATTTTTTGATATTCGTTAGTTCGTACATTACATTCTTCAACCTCTTCGGCTTAAGGACGTAAGGTAGTATTTAAAGGTATGCCATCCCGGTCAAACAATCTTTCTAAGGTAATCAGGCCTCTGGGAATCTGATTGTTCTTAAGCATGAGCATACCGTGGTTTGTGATCTTTTCTTGGAATTTTTCTGGGTCCTCTCCCTCTTGCATAACCCAATCAATATCATTTTGGTTTTCCTGATCTATGTGAGTTTCAGAAAACTCATCAACCATCTCCAAAAATTGTTTGATTTGTTTGTCATCCTCGAACACTTTCCAGTGTTGAACATTGTTCTGGATGGAAGGTTTCTGTCTCATCTCGATGTGATAATTAACTTCAAAACAGTGGGTGGTATGAAGGTTATAGCAGCCTTGGCCAAGGAATCAACTTGTTGGTTCTCAATTCTGGGAATAGAGTGTATGTTAAAAGAGGAGAATAAATTCTCTATAATATCCCAGGTGCAATTCTTGTATGATCTCAGCCTTGGGTGCTTAGCTTGATACTTTTGTTTCACTTGTTTTACAATAAGTTCTGGATCACCATAAACTATTAGATGTTCAATTTTTAACTTCCTCACATCTTCTAATCCTAAAACCAGAGCTTCATATTCACAGACATTATTTGTATAATCGATATCCCATTGTCATCTATAAGAGAAGGGAATAACATACTCATCACCTTGTACCACGAATACAACTCTAGCTCCTGCTCCTTCTTAGAATGAGGCACCATCGAAGAACATTTTCCACATTTCTTCTCTATTATTTACATTTTTCTTTGTGATTTCTAGTTTTTTATTTTCTTCTTTTGTATATTCTTTGAAATCATCATCTATAGATAATACACAATTTCCTAAGTCTTGATAAAAAACATAGACTGGGTAATTATTTGGGTTTTGGGAGTCACTTACAGTATACGATAGTCTAGTTTCTCTGTACAATCGTGTGAATTTCCCACCAAAAATTGGGATCATAGAATTGTTATGAGGAAAATATCTCTATGGCTAGGGTGAACCACAACAGATGAAAACAACTACAGAAATCAACTCTATTCCAATGATATTCTATATAAACCAATGTGCAAGGGAGATAAGAAATAGGCCTACCTCATCTAGATGTTCAATGATGCCCACCACTAAACAATTCGACACTAAGCTATATACCTACAATGAGTTCTCAACAAATAAGAAAAACCAACATATGGTGGCAATATAAAAGGTCAGCACATTAGATAGCACAATCCATCAATATACATAACAAATATGCCCATGGATAATAATTCATATATCTTCAAGACATCAATTGGATGATAAGAGAGTATTTCTATTAATAAATGACTAGCAGAAGTGAAAATATTACATACTTCTCTGTCGACATGGTTCAGAACCGAGAAACCAAGTTCCTTCCAACTAGGCCTCCACCACTTCAATCCTCCACCAAAGGAAAGATCATATAAGGAAGATAATGGGGTTATCCATCAAATATGGGAAGATCTTGGGGGTTGGACACTATGTTCAGACTTAAAGGACAAAGGGATGCAAACTCAATATGAAGTAAATAATTTCTCCATAGTAACTTTGCTCTCAAAGTTGAATTCTTTCTCCTTTTTCCACAACTTGGAATTGGCTTCTTTATAGCCTTCAAAATGAAATTGAAGGGTCAAGTTAGAATGCTTCCAGTATATGGAAGGCCAAGGATCAGATATCTTCTGTCGTGACATGGAAACCTGACATTTAATTTTGATTTTCTGGCACAAATCCTGATGTACGCGGGTTGTAGTGGAGTAGCCTACATATACGCTTGTTGTATAGGGTGCAAGATGCATACAAGTGGAAATTTTTTTATTTTTGTCTCTGGACTTTAGTAATAGGGAAGGTAATTATGCATAGGGAAATGGAATAAGGTCCTCTTTGCAATATTGCATAGGGTGAGAAAAATCTTTCTCTAACAGATGCCCCTTAATGTGTGAGGTTAGAGGAGTATCTACGATGGCTGAAATGCATTATGAATAACCCAGAAGTGGAGTGGTAGGGAACTAGATCGATGAACTCAATTGCTCATTACATTATGCACTGAATTTTCATACATCGCTGCCAAAAATACACTACATATCCATGTGAAAATATACCAAACAAGTGTCTATGGCCATGAATAGGCAAATACAAATGCGATTATATGCCAATAGCTATCATAGTCATGAACAAGGCCCAGTAGAACCAGTCTCAAAACCAATCTGAAGATGTATGTATACCATGGATTACAATTTGATCTCCCATGACCACTGAAGTCATATAGGTACTAGTCCAATGAAAAAGAAACAATAGCTCAGGGGAGCTGCAACCACATAGTGATGTCTTCAAGTCTTGTATACAATCCGCCAAAGGTACAAGTATACATCATGTGAATAAAGGAGTTGAGGTCGAACATAATGAGACATTGTTTGATTATCGGTCATTGGTGTATACCATTAAAAAATGTGATACAACCTACCAATAATGATAGTAGGTATCAAGGCACCGAGTACATTCTTACAAGTGTGAACAGAGGAGTCAGTATCGAACACCTGAAGAATCCATCGATCAGTATACATTGATGTATTCCCAAATATCGATGGCAAGAGAGATTTCCACTGATGACTACAAGCCTCAAGGTACTCATAAGACTCTAGGTCCCATTTACAGAATAAATGGGCTGAAGTCGATGGAAAGAGACCCGCTGAAAGAAGAGAATTAAGGCATCTCGCATCAGTCATCGGGAGGTATAAAACATGATCTTCATGTTTGGTGGAAATCAAATGAAGAACAAATTCGCGAACCAACAACCCTGTGGGTCTTTCGCGTGTGCCATGTGCAAGTAGGACATGAAAAATACCCTCTAAATAGTAACCAATAATGAAAATTGCTGACAATGGCAAGGAAGCCACCAATAAGGCTAATGGAATCCAAGACACTGCACGAATCCCAATGTGTGAATAGATGTCTTGCTGTCGAACACAAGGGAAACAACCCATCCAATGACCAGTGATGAAATGTTGATTGTTGGGTTCAAGGTTACCTACCAATGATGCAATTAGGGCCAGGGTGCATGATAGGACTACAATAGCATGTGATTCTGAGTCAAACTAAGGGTATGGCCGACATGCAAAGTCAACAGTTATGAGGAGTGGCCGACATAGGTTGATAGAATTCCTTTGAGAAAGATCATGAGACATATGGAGGACTCCAATAGGACAGACCCAATGATGAAATCATGAGATGCAAGAGGCATCAATGAAATTCTCTATAGGGACTGGAAGAGTAACCAGTCGATAGAGAAGAATTTGTAACGAGCTCAGCTTCCTAAGGCCATGCTAATCCAAAAATTATGATGAATGGAATCAAATAAATTTGTTCTTTGTTCAAAGGCGACATGACTGCTACTGATACAAGATAATACTCCCTTCCCGCCCATCTTTTTTTGTTTTTTCATAAACAAATAAATGCTATGATACAGAGGACGAAACAAGTGTCACAAGTAAGAAAAACTAGTTCCAGCAGTGGAATGTACCTATGCTCAATGCAGGGAAGTGCATGTAGGAGATGGACACTAGGGGGAATGTTTCCTCCTAGGTATAGGGTGTCAAATTGTGAAGGATACAAGCAAGGCTCTACTTGGTTGAGGATGCAAACTGCTGAGTAAAATGATTTATAATAGAAAGTGAGAACCATCTATAGGATAAATACTACAAGAAACAGAATGAGATGCAATCACAACTTAACACCAGACAATGTCCCTTTTATGTCTTTTAGTCTACATGGTGTGAAAAAGGGGTAAAATTGTGCCAAATAGACGTTTTTTCAAAACCATTTTTACGAGTGTGAAAGAGACAAGTTCACTCGGAAATATTTGCAATTTTTGATAATGAGTCAGAAAAGACCTTAACTAAGACTCATGACCTTTAAAATCTAATTTAATGAGTGTGAAAGGAACAAATCACTCAACAATCTTTTCCCTTTTTAGACAAGTCAAAAAAGAGCTTAAATTAAACTCGTGAGGGAGAGTGTAGGTGGCAAGTTACAGGGGAGGCCAAGGCTCCCATGAAAATCTTCTCTGGAAGGTCAGCAACTTACGGAGAGCTGAAAAAATCTTGGGAAAACCCAAATCTTTCCAAGTCAAGGAGGATAAAATACTTGCAGTGGTTACCTTATCTACAATATATCGAAGAATGCTCCTTATATGGAAGGGTGTAGAAAAAGGAATTCGAGGCTCTACAAGATCATTTCAATTGAAGGAAACCACCTTAGGACTTGGAGGAAGCATACTTGAAGAGAGTGAAATGCTCCCTTGTGCAGAAGGTATAACACTAGAAATGCTAAGGATATGGCATAGAAGGTATAGAAATAGAACCAGAAGAGAGAGATCAGCCAAAAATTGCATCGGCACGACCACTCCCTTAGACTTTTCACTCTCCAAGAGAAGAGTGGTTTCGACCAAAGATTTCATCGACACAACCACTTATTCGATTATTATTTGAATAGGACATGAGAAAACAAGTTCAAGAGATGCATCACCCCCAAAAATAGGAGTGATGTTGGTCAAAAATTGCATCGACACAACCACTGGTTGAAAAGGATGCCAGACAATAAGGTCAAGAGATGCATCACCCCCAAACATAGGAGAGATGTTAGTTGAAAATTGCATAGACATGACCATTGGTTGAACATGATGCAAGAAAACAAGGTCAAGAGACACATAACCCCTAAGCATAGGAGAGGTGTTGGTCAAAAATTGCATCGACACAACCATTGGTTGAACAGGATGTGAGACAACAAGGTGAAGAGATGCATCACCCTCGAACATTTGAGAGGTGTCGGTCAAATATTGCATCGACATGACCATTGGTTGAACATGATGTGAGACAACAAGGTTAATGGATACATCAACCCCTAAAGGAAGAAGGGTGTCAGCTGAATATTGCATCGACATGACTATTGCATCAACCAAAGAATGAACAGAGTGTGGGGAAACCTTAGATGAATCAGAACCTGAAGGGACCTCAAGTGAGAACCATGCTTCCAGTATCCCAGTAGTAGCAGAACACAAACGATTAAGGCGAATTCCATCACAAGTCCTGCAAAGGAATCTGAACTTACATCTGAAACGTCTAGGATTCTCAATCGTATGAATGCCACGAGCTTAAATTGCAATGGATGGTGAAAAATCTCCAACATGACTAGCAAAGGTTGGTGATGTATTTGCAGTGTGACTAGTAGTGACAAGACTTCTGGTCCCAGCATGACTTGCAACGGTTGGTTACTGGTCTTCAACATGACTTGCAAAGGTCGTCGACCAATCTCCAACATGACTTGTAGAGGTTGGTGATGTAATGCTAGTATGACCTATAGTGACTGGACTTGTGGTGGCAGTGGGTTGTGGCATTGGAGACCAAGGTCCAAGGAAATATTGGTTTTGAGAAATTGTAGACCAGAAAGGATCTTGGTTTACACCCTGTCCCTGTCTCGCAAGATAATATCCTCCTCCATACTCATTAATAAAGGGTTGTAAGGGCATCGACACTGAAGTAGATGTATGTGAAGAGACAAAATCATGATAAGGATTATTCGAGTGAGAATACATGTTGGCCTCAGATGAATGAACTTTGTGAAGGGGGTTTCCAATATGATAAAAATAACTTCCCTCAGATGAAACACCAGAGGAAAAACAAAGTTCTTCCATGGGAAAAGTGTTCATAGGAACTGACATAGCGGAAGAAGGATAAGTGGACAGGGTGTAATAAGTAGAATGATTTCCTATTTTGGCACTTGCTTCTCTCAAAGTGGATTCGTAGGAAGGAAGATTCCAACCTCCTACCGTAAGAGGTGTTTGAGTGATATGACTCCCACCAAACAAAGAGGGATAATAAGGAGGCATTATGCCCCAAGATTCAAAACCTGGATTTGCATAAGGAGGCGAGACAGAGGATGGAATGTGTAAAGACATGTCTGGCATTCCATGAGAAAAATGATTAGAGACCCAAGGCATTGACTATGTATCATAATTCTTCACACAATTATGAAAAGTGGAAGGATTCATTCCCATGAAATGAGTGAGCATCATGGGAAGGGTAGCAGTAAATGAGGGAGCCGAAGGAACTCCACTATCCATGATAATGAAAACTTAGTATAAAATCCTAAGGCTAACTAGTAGTCAAAGAGCACACCAAAAAATTAAATGGCCAATATGCATGCAAATGGGGTAAAGTGGCTGAGTGGCCTCCCTCCCTAAAGAAGGAATGTCTCACCCAAGAGGGGCCCGAGACTCCCTGCTAAAGATCAGAGGTAAAAAAATCAGTTATAAAGGCCCTCGTGGGCTTAAAAACCAGTCGGTCAGATCCCCCAGGAGAGGTAATACTCCATAAAGGTTGTGTGCTATTTGACCCTTATTTGACCTAGGGTACCTCCAAAATAACCCCTACAAGTAACCTATGAGACACCTAATTCATGCACTAATAAAACACTGTATAATCGGAGCACATGCGAGCAGTCGTAAGTCAGGTCCACCATATGGGCAGGGTAGAAAATACCGAAACCTTGAAAGCACCACCTCTCACAAAGGTAAGGGCACTAACAAGATCCCCTGATACGAATATATCCCCAGAAATATCTCTGACACTAGGAAGGTATAGGGGGGATATCCCTTCAACCAACTTCGGGTGACTTCATGATTAACTTTGGTGTGAGCAGAGCCTCCTTATATTACCAATTATACAATGGATTTCTCCACTGCCTGACTTAGACACATATGTTGATTTAATTTCCTTGGAGAAGTTTACTCACAAAATCCTATTCCAAGGCACTAAATCCTAGGCTAGTTTGTGCACCCTAGAAAATAAAATCGTTACTAATAAATTTTAAATTATAGCATTGATTTTAATGGCCGTGATTACTCAAAAAGGTATGGTAGTGAAACTCATGGTGTTACAACTCTGCAAGAAAAGTAAATATGAAAATAATGTAAAGTCTTAACTTAAACTTTTAATGTATGATATGATTCTAAAAATGATGCAATTTTCAAATTCAAATCTACAATTTAGAAGCAAAAATGCAATCTTTTTCTATATGCACTAAGCTAATGATAGAAACTAAAAAGACAAAAATGACAAGCAATGCAAAATTTCTATTTTTTTTGTATTTTCAATATATCGAAACTGAAAATGCATGGACTGAAAAGTAACTTGATATATAGCCCTACTGTGTATAAAAAAGAGATAACTTAAGTAGGATACTAAGAAAGAAAACACCCAACCCAATGTAAAAGGACAATAAAAAATGAAAAGATGAAGAGAAAGACTTCACCCAGAAATTCAACCAAAAGAGGGTTTCTTGTCATCCCACAAGCAGTCAACTGGAACTATAGAGACCTAAGAAGGCTCAACAAGCATCAAATCCCACCCAACAAACACCAAACCAAGAAAACATGCAAGGAAAAAAGGTTTACGTGATTGTTTGGGCAAACAAAGCATATATACGCAACTTGCAATGAGACAACCTGCGTGTGTACGCGACTGTCAAGGAAAAAGGCATGTATATGATTTCAAACAAGGAAAGGCAAGGGAGAAAGGATGAAAACTCAGACCCAGATTGAACAGGAGTTGTCAAGCAATGATACGACAAGAAACACAATACAAATGAGATAAATCTAAGGAAAAAATTACTTCAAACCCTAGGAAAGAAGATTCATCTCCAGTATGGTCGCCAATTTTGTTATGAGGAAAATCTCTCTATGGCTAGGGTGAACCACAAAAGATGGAAACGACTGTAGAAATCAACTCTATTCCAATGATATGCTATATAAACCAATGTGCAAGGGAGATAATAAAGAGGCCTGCCTCATCCAGATGTTCGATGATGTCCACCATTGAGCACTTCGACCCAAAGCTATATACCTACAACGAGTTCTCAACAAACAAGAAAAACAAGCATATGGTGGCAATATAAAATATCAACATATTAGATAGCACAATCCATCAATATACATAACAGATATGCCCATGGATAATAATTCATATATCTACAAGACATCAATTGGAAGGGAAGAGAGTATTTCTATTAATATATGATCAGCAAAAGTGTAAATATTACAGACTTCCATGTCGACACGGTTCATAATCGAGAAACCAAGTTCCTTCCAGTTGGGCCTCCACCACTTGAATACTCCACCAAAGGCAAGCTCATATAAGGGATATAATGGGGTTCTCCATCAAATAAGGGAAGAGATTTGGGTTTGAACATTGTGTTCATACATAAATGACAAAGCGATGTAGACTCAATATGAATTAAATAATTTCTCTAGAGTAAGTTTGCTCTCAAAGTTGAATTCTTTATCTTTTTTCCACAACTCGAAATTGGCTTCTTTATGGCCTTCAAAATGCAACTGAAGGGTCGAGTCAGAATGTTTCTAGTATATAGAAGGACAAGGATAAAATATATCCTTTTGTGACATGGTAACACAACATTTAACTTTGATTTTCTAGCACAAATCCTGATGTACGTGGGTTGTAGTGGAGCAACCTGTGTATACGCTTGTTGTATAGGTCTCTAGACTTTAGTAACAGGGAATATAAGTCTTCATAGGGAAATGGAATAAGTCCCTCTTTGCAAGATTACATAGGGTGAGGCAAATCACTCATGTCCCACTAAACTGATCCTCCTAATTTGGTGCCCCAAGACCTAGATAGAAGCATGTCATACTTGGAAGGGGCGTCAACAATGACCACATCCATTATGACACTTTTCATAGGGATCTGTGCAAGATTTACTACCAAATCCTTAATCATGCCTAGACACTTAAGTTTTCTAGAATCGAACGAATACAAGTCTTGATAAGGTCTAGTAATTTCAAGGCCTAAATTTTCCATGATAATTTTAGGCATTAAATTATGAGAGGCCCCAGAATATAGCATACAATTGTGGAGTAAATGGTCATGCACAATTAGTGTAATATAAAATGGAGCAACATAATCCTTATTGTTTTCAATGTGAGGACCGAACATGATTGTAGTTCTTTCTTCCTGCATAATAATTACATCCGTATGACATTCAGCATCAGAAAAATTTATTGCTTTAGCGATTTGATTTTTATAAATCGGGTTTTTTGCAAGTTCAACTAGAGCCATGGGGATTTTAATTTTATTAAATTCATTTTCTAAACTGAAACCTCCAACTTGTTTTTCGATTTCTCTGGTTGGAATTTATTCTTTTGTATTTTCCAGTTTCTTGGTTTGTGTTGTACTTGTTTCAACTAGTTTTGTTTGGGAAACTTATGTTTTAGTGGGTGTTTTAGTAACTGTTGACTCATTCATTTTACTTTGTGACAAAATATTTTTTGTTGGAACATTCATAGATTTTTTTTCTTTGGGCCTTAAATCATACTTTTGTTGGAATTCGGCCATTATTGACTCGATGAGCCCTTGATACGTAGAAT
>JASDQU010736284.1:35645-48369 GCA_032191745.1 Picea mariana | reverse complement strand
CATACTTGAAGAGAGTGAAATGCTCCCTTGTGCAGAAGGTATAACACTAGAAATGCTAAGGATATGGCATAGAAGGTATAGAAATAGAACCAGAAGAGAGAGATCAGCCAAAAATTGCATCGGCACGACCACTCCCTTAGACTTTTCACTCTCCAAGAGAAGAGTGGTTTCGACCAAAGATTTCATCGACACAACCACTTATTCGATTATTATTTGAATAGGACATGAGAAAACAAGTTCAAGAGATGCATCACCCCCAAAAATAGGAGTGATGTTGGTCAAAAATTGCATCGACACAACCACTGGTTGAAAAGGATGCCAGACAATAAGGTCAAGAGATGCATCACCCCCAAACATAGGAGAGATGTTAGTTGAAAATTGCATAGACATGACCATTGGTTGAACATGATGCAAGAAAACAAGGTCAAGAGACACATAACCCCTAAGCATAGGAGAGGTGTTGGTCAAAAATTGCATCGACACAACCATTGGTTGAACAGGATGTGAGACAACAAGGTGAAGAGATGCATCACCCTCGAACATTTGAGAGGTGTCGGTCAAATATTGCATCGACATGACCATTGGTTGAACATGATGTGAGACAACAAGGTTAATGGATACATCAACCCCTAAAGGAAGAAGGGTGTCAGCTGAATATTGCATCGACATGACTATTGCATCAACCAAAGAATGAACAGAGTGTGGGGAAACCTTAGATGAATCAGAACCTGAAGGGACCTCAAGTGAGAACCATGCTTCCAGTATCCCAGTAGTAGCAGAACACAAACGATTAAGGCGAATTCCATCACAAGTCCTGCAAAGGAATCTGAACTTACATCTGAAACGTCTAGGATTCTCAATCGTATGAATGCCACGAGCTTAAATTGCAATGGATGGTGAAAAATCTCCAACATGACTAGCAAAGGTTGGTGATGTATTTGCAGTGTGACTAGTAGTGACAAGACTTCTGGTCCCAGCATGACTTGCAACGGTTGGTTACTGGTCTTCAACATGACTTGCAAAGGTCGTCGACCAATCTCCAACATGACTTGTAGAGGTTGGTGATGTAATGCTAGTATGACCTATAGTGACTGGACTTGTGGTGGCAGTGGGTTGTGGCATTGGAGACCAAGGTCCAAGGAAATATTGGTTTTGAGAAATTGTAGACCAGAAAGGATCTTGGTTTACACCCTGTCCCTGTCTCGCAAGATAATATCCTCCTCCATACTCATTAATAAAGGGTTGTAAGGGCATCGACACTGAAGTAGATGTATGTGAAGAGACAAAATCATGATAAGGATTATTCGAGTGAGAATACATGTTGGCCTCAGATGAATGAACTTTGTGAAGGGGGTTTCCAATATGATAAAAATAACTTCCCTCAGATGAAACACCAGAGGAAAAACAAAGTTCTTCCATGGGAAAAGTGTTCATAGGAACTGACATAGCGGAAGAAGGATAAGTGGACAGGGTGTAATAAGTAGAATGATTTCCTATTTTGGCACTTGCTTCTCTCAAAGTGGATTCGTAGGAAGGAAGATTCCAACCTCCTACCGTAAGAGGTGTTTGAGTGATATGACTCCCACCAAACAAAGAGGGATAATAAGGAGGCATTATGCCCCAAGATTCAAAACCTGGATTTGCATAAGGAGGCGAGACAGAGGATGGAATGTGTAAAGACATGTCTGGCATTCCATGAGAAAAATGATTAGAGACCCAAGGCATTGACTATGTATCATAATTCTTCACACAATTATGAAAAGTGGAAGGATTCATTCCCATGAAATGAGTGAGCATCATGGGAAGGGTAGCAGTAAATGAGGGAGCCGAAGGAACTCCACTATCCATGATAATGAAAACTTAGTATAAAATCCTAAGGCTAACTAGTAGTCAAAGAGCACACCAAAAAATTAAATGGCCAATATGCATGCAAATGGGGTAAAGTGGCTGAGTGGCCTCCCTCCCTAAAGAAGGAATGTCTCACCCAAGAGGGGCCCGAGACTCCCTGCTAAAGATCAGAGGTAAAAAAATCAGTTATAAAGGCCCTCGTGGGCTTAAAAACCAGTCGGTCAGATCCCCCAGGAGAGGTAATACTCCATAAAGGTTGTGTGCTATTTGACCCTTATTTGACCTAGGGTACCTCCAAAATAACCCCTACAAGTAACCTATGAGACACCTAATTCATGCACTAATAAAACACTGTATAATCGGAGCACATGCGAGCAGTCGTAAGTCAGGTCCACCATATGGGCAGGGTAGAAAATACCGAAACCTTGAAAGCACCACCTCTCACAAAGGTAAGGGCACTAACAAGATCCCCTGATACGAATATATCCCCAGAAATATCTCTGACACTAGGAAGGTATAGGGGGGATATCCCTTCAACCAACTTCGGGTGACTTCATGATTAACTTTGGTGTGAGCAGAGCCTCCTTATATTACCAATTATACAATGGATTTCTCCACTGCCTGACTTAGACACATATGTTGATTTAATTTCCTTGGAGAAGTTTACTCACAAAATCCTATTCCAAGGCACTAAATCCTAGGCTAGTTTGTGCACCCTAGAAAATAAAATCGTTACTAATAAATTTTAAATTATAGCATTGATTTTAATGGCCGTGATTACTCAAAAAGGTATGGTAGTGAAACTCATGGTGTTACAACTCTGCAAGAAAAGTAAATATGAAAATAATGTAAAGTCTTAACTTAAACTTTTAATGTATGATATGATTCTAAAAATGATGCAATTTTCAAATTCAAATCTACAATTTAGAAGCAAAAATGCAATCTTTTTCTATATGCACTAAGCTAATGATAGAAACTAAAAAGACAAAAATGACAAGCAATGCAAAATTTCTATTTTTTTTGTATTTTCAATATATCGAAACTGAAAATGCATGGACTGAAAAGTAACTTGATATATAGCCCTACTGTGTATAAAAAAGAGATAACTTAAGTAGGATACTAAGAAAGAAAACACCCAACCCAATGTAAAAGGACAATAAAAAATGAAAAGATGAAGAGAAAGACTTCACCCAGAAATTCAACCAAAAGAGGGTTTCTTGTCATCCCACAAGCAGTCAACTGGAACTATAGAGACCTAAGAAGGCTCAACAAGCATCAAATCCCACCCAACAAACACCAAACCAAGAAAACATGCAAGGAAAAAAGGTTTACGTGATTGTTTGGGCAAACAAAGCATATATACGCAACTTGCAATGAGACAACCTGCGTGTGTACGCGACTGTCAAGGAAAAAGGCATGTATATGATTTCAAACAAGGAAAGGCAAGGGAGAAAGGATGAAAACTCAGACCCAGATTGAACAGGAGTTGTCAAGCAATGATACGACAAGAAACACAATACAAATGAGATAAATCTAAGGAAAAAATTACTTCAAACCCTAGGAAAGAAGATTCATCTCCAGTATGGTCGCCAATTTTGTTATGAGGAAAATCTCTCTATGGCTAGGGTGAACCACAAAAGATGGAAACGACTGTAGAAATCAACTCTATTCCAATGATATGCTATATAAACCAATGTGCAAGGGAGATAATAAAGAGGCCTGCCTCATCCAGATGTTCGATGATGTCCACCATTGAGCACTTCGACCCAAAGCTATATACCTACAACGAGTTCTCAACAAACAAGAAAAACAAGCATATGGTGGCAATATAAAATATCAACATATTAGATAGCACAATCCATCAATATACATAACAGATATGCCCATGGATAATAATTCATATATCTACAAGACATCAATTGGAAGGGAAGAGAGTATTTCTATTAATATATGATCAGCAAAAGTGTAAATATTACAGACTTCCATGTCGACACGGTTCATAATCGAGAAACCAAGTTCCTTCCAGTTGGGCCTCCACCACTTGAATACTCCACCAAAGGCAAGCTCATATAAGGGATATAATGGGGTTCTCCATCAAATAAGGGAAGAGATTTGGGTTTGAACATTGTGTTCATACATAAATGACAAAGCGATGTAGACTCAATATGAATTAAATAATTTCTCTAGAGTAAGTTTGCTCTCAAAGTTGAATTCTTTATCTTTTTTCCACAACTCGAAATTGGCTTCTTTATGGCCTTCAAAATGCAACTGAAGGGTCGAGTCAGAATGTTTCTAGTATATAGAAGGACAAGGATAAAATATATCCTTTTGTGACATGGTAACACAACATTTAACTTTGATTTTCTAGCACAAATCCTGATGTACGTGGGTTGTAGTGGAGCAACCTGTGTATACGCTTGTTGTATAGGTCTCTAGACTTTAGTAACAGGGAATATAAGTCTTCATAGGGAAATGGAATAAGTCCCTCTTTGCAAGATTACATAGGGTGAGGCAAATCACTCATGTCCCACTAAACTGATCCTCCTAATTTGGTGCCCCAAGACCTAGATAGAAGCATGTCATACTTGGAAGGGGCGTCAACAATGACCACATCCATTATGACACTTTTCATAGGGATCTGTGCAAGATTTACTACCAAATCCTTAATCATGCCTAGACACTTAAGTTTTCTAGAATCGAACGAATACAAGTCTTGATAAGGTCTAGTAATTTCAAGGCCTAAATTTTCCATGATAATTTTAGGCATTAAATTATGAGAGGCCCCAGAATATAGCATACAATTGTGGAGTAAATGGTCATGCACAATTAGTGTAATATAAAATGGAGCAACATAATCCTTATTGTTTTCAATGTGAGGACCGAACATGATTGTAGTTCTTTCTTCCTGCATAATAATTACATCCGTATGACATTCAGCATCAGAAAAATTTATTGCTTTAGCGATTTGATTTTTATAAATCGGGTTTTTTGCAAGTTCAACTAGAGCCATGGGGATTTTAATTTTATTAAATTCATTTTCTAAACTGAAACCTCCAACTTGTTTTTCGATTTCTCTGGTTGGAATTTATTCTTTTGTATTTTCCAGTTTCTTGGTTTGTGTTGTACTTGTTTCAACTAGTTTTGTTTGGGAAACTTATGTTTTAGTGGGTGTTTTAGTAACTGTTGACTCATTCATTTTACTTTGTGACAAAATATTTTTTGTTGGAACATTCATAGATTTTTTTTCTTTGGGCCTTAAATCATACTTTTGTTGGAATTCGGCCATTATTGACTCGATGAGCCCTTGATACGTAGAATCTCCCAAATTTTTAATGTTTTCCTCATTGTTAAACATGGATTCTAGGTCTAAAGATTTTTTATAATCTTGACTAGTCAAGTGTGGCTCCAGGTCGTCATCGCTAAGGTTATTCAAATCTTCTTCTAACTCCTCATAATTTTGCATTTCATCTCTTTGCATAAAATTTACAGTTCTAAATAGGGCTTGGATCTTCTGATATTCATTTTTAACTTGTCTTTTCTATATCTGGGGGTTAGGATTTCTCTTAAACTGATTCCTAGTGTATACATCAAGTTTGTCTTGATCTAATTCCATTCTAGATATTTTTTTTGATAAATCTTTAATTATCCTAGCCATCTCATCCATTTTTTCTTCTGTGGACTTCCCAAATATAGAGGGTCCTGCCTGTTCTTTCAAATGCTTAGATTCTTTTGTTCCCATCTCAATCTTAGTTTTTAATTTCTCGCATTCCATCATATTAGATTCAATTTCTATGGAATCATCTTGCATTCCTGCCCGAGTGGAAGATCTTCTTTCTCTTAAGAGGAGGGCAAAGTCAAGTTCAAAAGCTCCTGCAAAAGTTACTTTTGCAGTAGGTTGAGAAGGCTTGAATTCAACCGGAATTTTGTTATACAGTTTGTTGAACCCATGAGTAAATTCAAGAACTGATTCATAATTATTTTTTCTTAAATCCCTAAATTGGGTTAAATAATAGAGATGGTCCTTTTTCTCACTCCATTGTCTTTGGAAGGCATATTCTAGCTCATCATATGACCGTATAGAACCTACAGGGAGTCCTTTGAACCAGGTTCTCAATTGTTCTTCAAAGTTTTTTACTAACAACCTTAAGTAAAAATCGTCATGTTCGATGCCAAGGATATCAGAAAACTAATCAAAAAACATTATGTGTTCAGTCGCGATTACATCTCCTTCTCCCATGAATTTTGGTAGATTTTTCATATAATTTTTTAGTAGATCATGAAGGACGATAGGGAGGACCAAGGGAGAATATATGGAAGCTACCTTGGAAAATATTCTAGGAGGCAAATCTTTTCCTTGACCTTGTCCACCTTCTCCTCCACCTCCAGCATCACCAACACTAGCCATTGGAAAACTAGGAGACGAACTCCGAGAGATAAAAAGGGGGTTTTCAAAAATTTCGAGGGACTAAAGTGTTGACCTTTAGACAACTTTGGGATGTGGTGAAGGAAGTTCAAGAAAATGACCGTCAGGATATGGAAAATATATATAAGTAGGAAAAGGAAAACTTGGGCTAGTTTCCTCGGATTTACAAGATGTATATATAGGAGAGACGATCGAGGATGAATCAGGGTATAAGGAGTACTCTTTACAGTTCCGTGAAACTGAAACCTTCACTTTGGGAACCAAAAGAGTGTCAATGACAATGGGTACTCAATGGGATCTTCTGTTCTTGTTGGTAAAATTATCTTTCAAGTCAATCTCAACCTTTATTTTGGGAACGTTCACCTTTGGAGTTTCACATTTAGCCACAAGTTCACTAGTTGATGCCTCTGCAGAATGAATTTGTTTAAAAATTTCTTTAGCGGTTATTTCTTCAATTGGAACCTTAGCATTAACTTGTGTCACTTTGGGTTGATATACTTTACGTGCTAATGCAGTAGTAGATTTGAGGTATCCATTTGGTTTCAACAACTTTTCAGGATCTGACACTAATGTGGTCTACTTATCGTCTGGATTTTTTCTGGTATTCTTTCGACTGAATGACATTTTTCTCTACGGTTGAGTTGACAAGTGAAAAATAAAAATAATTCTTACTTATGTATTCAATCTTTGTTCACCATCAAAGATATAAATTTATCTTGTCGTTTTCCTAGGGAAAATAACTTCGTTTCTTCATCTCAGATAATGATGCGAAAAAGATGTTGTTCCTAAAATTAAACTTAAGGCTCAAAGAGTAATGTCAGACATCACGAGTATTTAATGAGGATGTTTTAAAAGATTTATTTTTATACCTTTACTTATATAAGAAATGATCCTTAATACATAGGTTGTATTTCATTGTCTTAGTATCAATTGTAATATCAAATGGTGTGAAGGAAACTTACAAAATTGTTAAACAAATCTAGGCATCAATTACAGATGAGTCTCACCTTGTTTGCAGTGGAAGAAAATTAAAGAGTGAACCCTTGAATAGGATATGAAATGAAGTAATTCAAACAGATTCCAGGTCTTTCTTTACTTAAAGTAAATACAGAGGAAAATTTTCTTACTTAATTGTTGATATAATGTGATTACAGTAGTTATGATACTAAATTGCAATCAATAACTTATCAAGGAATTACATAAGGAAATTCAGATATATGGGAATACAAAAGAAACACACAAATCAAACTGAATGAAAATTAGAATCTCTTTCTGCACTTGTATTAATAATAAAAAAGGAGAGTTTTCTCTATTACATACAGCAAGAAGCAACACCCCATAAATATTAAATATATGTATTTATACCAAAACTATCCCAACCAAAAACGATTTCGCTTCTTATAATAAAAATAGCATATATTTGAATAAGACAAAAGTATCTAATGATGAAAATGCTTCCAGGAAAGCATCCTTATCTCCCTAGATAATCTTTTTCTTTCTGTCAATTTTTTTTCTCATACCTTTAGGGCCATATCACCTCGTAATTGTTTAGAAGGAGAGAGCAGAGAAAAATCATAGACATTATCTTTATGCACCAAAATGATAGCTTCTTGAAACCTATCCCAGGATGCGCGAGCCTCTCTTTCCTTGACATAGATGTCCTTCAGATAAAGGGCTACTACCTAGTAGCACTTTTGGATAGCATCAACCTTCAAAAAAAGGTCATGTTGGGCAATTTCTAACTTCTTGTTTATTTCCAGTGCTTGATTTTGGAAGTCCGAGATATCTATCGAGGTAGCTTCGGTTAGGTCCAACCTAGCTTGCACTTGTTTTATTAATCAATCACGTTGAGTGACCAGTCCTCGGTTGGTTTGTCAACTCTGATGGAGCTCCTCAAGGTTGGCTTGAAGCTATTGGATTTGTTGTTGATCATGAGCTCTGATTTGGTCGAAGTCTTGACTCATCTTGTTCCTTATAGTTTGTTCCATGGCTTGTATTTAAATTTTCAAGTGCTCTACCAATAGGCACTTATTTCACAGTTGGTCGGCCAAATTGTCCAGAAACCATTGATTGGTCATGGAAAAAGAACCTAACGAACTTGCAACTTCTTTTGTGAATTCTGGATCATCTCGATTATAACCATCATACACCATTCTCTCCCTTTTAGTTATCACTCCATATTTCTGGTGTGATTCTCTTTTCACAATGGCCTTTCATTTTCTACTAGAGAACAAATCATAAGGAGACATATCTTTAGGTGAGATGGGGGTAAGATCACTTACAAAACAATTTCAGAATTAGGATTTTTGAGGCTATATTGAAAAGGTGTCAAAGTACCAATCTCCATATACTTTTGCTTCTCTATTGTATTTGAGGTGCCAGTATGGGTAGTTGGTGACGAGGGAGGCACATTTTGTCCTGCTTTAGGAAATCTCTGATTTGAGATTTTTCCTGGGGGCCTATCTAGATTGAAAATGATGCTTCTAATTTCTATGTCAATACCTCTGAGCTCTTCGGGGTTTCCTCAACTTTATGTTTACCAGAGTGACTTGCCTCATAACCTGTTGACCTAGCTTCCTGAGAAGGGGGAGTGGCTATTTTCTCTCCTTGTAGTACCTTTAGTAGGCTATTTTTCATGTGCTTTTGGAAGCTAATAAAACCATCTTGTTGATCTAGGGCCAGCGTTTGGAATCTATCCTGTACCTCCTCATAAGACCTAACTCCCCTAAATATTTCGTCATACAGGGAGTTTTCGTGCAGATATTGTTTCATGCTGAACTGGGCTAGGTGGTTTTCCACAATATTACATGGATCGTGTATTTTTAATTTGATGTCAACCAATTTGACATATTTTAGAGCCGCAACTTCCACCTTGGAGTGACCGAAATCCAATAATGAAAATATGGCATACTGAATAAGGAAAGTCAGCCATACCTTTTTTTGCGTTGTGTAAATATCTTTGTTGATGCCTCCTATTACTATCTAGTAGGCCACTTCTCTACATACCAGTTGACTCGGTACAAATAGTGGGAGTGCGTGGGGAGGAACCGAACACCCAAAAACCCTGATGTAGGAGAAGTTATCCTCAATAAATCAATCTTCTAGCTTACCCATATTCCCCATAATCCTGTCTGAAATTCGAGGAGGTGGGTGACCATACAGGGCTATATGAACATGAACCAATACATTGTGACAGATTTCATAAAATAAATTCTTGGATTTTTCTTCCCATATCTTTAAATGGTAGAAATGAATGGGATCTGCACTAGCTGGGGTTGAGCTCTAATTTATTAATGGAAAATTTTTCATGAAACAAATGGCGTCCATGATATATGTCGACATGTAAAAGTGGGTTGTCTATCCCTTTGACTTCATTTTCTTATATTCAAAAATCCCTTTGGCCAAGTTATCAGACAACATTTTATCCCAGTTCAAAGTGTAACCCTCTGCTACCTCATGCATTATGGATACCCATGCCACCAAGAAGTGCATAGGGATTTTCTTCCCAAACAATCGACATATCATCATGGCTACATACACCATATGAGCGTCCAAAGATGTTGTGGCATATATACCATGAGCATGAGTTTTGAATCTCTCTAGGTGCCCCCACCAAGACTTGATTATATCAGGACAGTTCCTATTAGACTGGACGCACTCCTTTTTCTTGAACTCTGGAATGAATGCAACATTGAATGTATATCTAGGATTAGGGGATATTTTATACATTAATTTCATATGTTTTGGTCAAAAACAACCGACAATGACCTTCTGATGGTTGATGATTCTCCTAGTCTAGATGTCAATGTGCTCCAAGGCCTAGCTTATCGTATCCTTATAAGGCATGAGCCTCGGTCGTGCCGCTATTTTGTGCAGGTCCGACTACGCTTTATGTTTTATTTTAGCTGTATAAGTGTCACCCTATTCTTCGGCAGAGTCCTTGGGACAATTTATGATTTCATTCTCTGGAATCTCGAACACCTGCATCCAAGATTTAACACTATTTGTGGCTCGCGGTGTGGTGTCCAATAGAATGTCTACATTTGGGTTTGAATCCTCACCTGCTGCATCAGGATTTTTGGTCATTTTCTATGCCTCCATAACTTCTAATTAGACAGTGTGAAATTTAATTTTGTAGAGAAAATATGTGAGTCTTTCAAGAAGACAAAGCTCTCTAATTGTAGAAGGTGAAATTGAATTCGAAATAAAAGTTCCTTTATTCAAAATAGATTCATCACTTTTTGTATAGCTTCACTGACGAAAAATTATTAACGTTTGATGGGAAAGTCTACCTGGTGATCTATGATTCACATTTGAATCATTATCTTTAACTAGTCATTGATGCCATCAATACTTCGATGGTTCACGTTTGAGAGTTTTCGATGTGACAGAGTGGGAAACTCCCGAATAATGAATTCGTGAAAAGTTTAATATTTGAATAAACACTTGTAAAACATTAATTAATCATGTTTAAGATGGTGTGTTAACTTCAAGTATTTCAGGAGGTTGGACTTTGGGGAATTTCAATGTATCTCGAGAGGGACTTCTCGAAACCCGAAATGTGAAACAATTAATTATCTTTGATCATGGTTAACTTAATTATTTAATGTTTAATACTTCAACACTTTGATATTTCGGTTATTCATTAATTCATTCATCGTTAACATCCTAAAGGATCGTCTCCCATAGTGATGTGTCATAGACTAGGTCATTTTGACATGTTGAGGAAAGGGAGGTCCCATATGTTACTTGACATCATGTGAATTATCTAACGAAAAGCTAAAAATGGGTGCCACGTGGAAAATCAGGAAAGACTCCAAAAGGTACACATGCTCTATGACATGTGTCTTTAAAAAGGTTTAGGAAAAGCTATAAATAGAGACCTTTGAGTTTAAAAGTTTCGAGGTTTTTATTATTAAGACTTATTGAAATATCCAAAGCGCAAAGCTCTGAAATGACCGTTAGATATTTACCTCTTTAAACTTTAGGCAACTACAAAACTGCAGAGGTATTAGGATCATTCGATCAAAAGGAAAAACTCATCAATGACAGATATCATGTGCTCCTTATTATTTACCACCAACAAATGATTTTGACATAATTTTAAAATGTCGTTTACCAATTTCCCATTTTCTTTGGGTAGAATTATATTTTCATGAGGTGAAAAGTATAGGGCTTCAAAAGTTGAGAATTTTATGTGTTCCAACACCACCTAAGAAACATGGTCTTCCTTCTTTTTGTGTTGTATCCTATTCCTTGGATGATTAGAATATGTTGTGTATTCCAAACTACAGATATGTAATCAATTACTCAAGTCTTAGTTTTTAATGATCGATTTACGCTGAGCAATACAAACCTACAAAAATGTAGTCAACTGCTCAAGTCATGGTTTAATACATGAAAGTATTGTCTATATTATCCAATGCCTAGGATAACCTTTGTGTTCACAATCTCTAAAACTACACATTAGTTATAATGCAAACTTAGTGTTTAATAAACTGCACTTGAAATGACGCGTCAAAAGAGAGTTCTCGGAGTAATAGTTAATGTGGGTTTAATGAAGTCCCTCTATTGAAAGAACAATGACTGAGAGGGAGGGTGACAACTAGAACCTAGTGGAGAAAGTCATAGAAGCATGCAATGCACATTGACAACGCAACTACTTAGCTATTCAACCAAAACAAAAATTTCAATATCCCTGAAATAAATCAACTAGAGGAAATGCAAAAAGAAACATTCAAAAATCACAACATAGATTTCATTTAACAAGTGGAGGGATCAAAATTTGTAAACAACTTAAACAGTAAGATCAACGCCTTGCAATATTTTAAAATGGATCATATGGAGAGGCCCCAATAACTAGTTCTCTTGCCTTATGATATACATAGTAATGTCGAGACTAGAACTTACAAGATATACATTAGCTACACAATTTACTCTTCTTGTATTCATACACCTCGATTACATTAGAATTGACAATCGATTGTGTAGATGAAATTTTTATATGTTGTCATTTTTAACAAATGCTATAATTATTTAAAATGAAAAGAAAAACACTTCTATACAAAAATTCCTTCATAACATTAACTAATTTGTCTGACATTCAAATTTTTGGATTCCAAACGTATTAATATTCAATCGAATGATTCCATAATGTTAGGAACCAAATATCAATATAACATAGAAAAACCTCAGAATAAGTACTCAATGCCTTGAAAAAGATAGAAATTCAGATAATAAGCCTCTTCGAGGGGGAAACCTTCTTATGCCCACATAAATGTTCAAATACAAGATGATTCCAAATGAAAATGTCTCGTTGGTATATATAGGAGACTATGAATTATAATTACAACTAATGGACTAAAGCCAACATAAATAAAATAACATCAATAATGTAATATGCCCCAATTAAGGGGTAATGAGCCACTATTTAGCTCTTAACATGCCCCTCCC
>JASDQU010736284.1:19818-30668 GCA_032191745.1 Picea mariana | reverse complement strand
CATACTTGAAGAGAGTGAAATGCTCCCTTGTGCAGAAGGTATAACACTAGAAATGCTAAGGATATGGCATAGAAGGTATAGAAATAGAACCAGAAGAGAGAGATCAGCCAAAAATTGCATCGGCACGACCACTCCCTTAGACTTTTCACTCTCCAAGAGAAGAGTGGTTTCGACCAAAGATTTCATCGACACAACCACTTATTCGATTATTATTTGAATAGGACATGAGAAAACAAGTTCAAGAGATGCATCACCCCCAAAAATAGGAGTGATGTTGGTCAAAAATTGCATCGACACAACCACTGGTTGAAAAGGATGCCAGACAATAAGGTCAAGAGATGCATCACCCCCAAACATAGGAGAGATGTTAGTTGAAAATTGCATAGACATGACCATTGGTTGAACATGATGCAAGAAAACAAGGTCAAGAGACACATAACCCCTAAGCATAGGAGAGGTGTTGGTCAAAAATTGCATCGACACAACCATTGGTTGAACAGGATGTGAGACAACAAGGTGAAGAGATGCATCACCCTCGAACATTTGAGAGGTGTCGGTCAAATATTGCATCGACATGACCATTGGTTGAACATGATGTGAGACAACAAGGTTAATGGATACATCAACCCCTAAAGGAAGAAGGGTGTCAGCTGAATATTGCATCGACATGACTATTGCATCAACCAAAGAATGAACAGAGTGTGGGGAAACCTTAGATGAATCAGAACCTGAAGGGACCTCAAGTGAGAACCATGCTTCCAGTATCCCAGTAGTAGCAGAACACAAACGATTAAGGCGAATTCCATCACAAGTCCTGCAAAGGAATCTGAACTTACATCTGAAACGTCTAGGATTCTCAATCGTATGAATGCCACGAGCTTAAATTGCAATGGATGGTGAAAAATCTCCAACATGACTAGCAAAGGTTGGTGATGTATTTGCAGTGTGACTAGTAGTGACAAGACTTCTGGTCCCAGCATGACTTGCAACGGTTGGTTACTGGTCTTCAACATGACTTGCAAAGGTCGTCGACCAATCTCCAACATGACTTGTAGAGGTTGGTGATGTAATGCTAGTATGACCTATAGTGACTGGACTTGTGGTGGCAGTGGGTTGTGGCATTGGAGACCAAGGTCCAAGGAAATATTGGTTTTGAGAAATTGTAGACCAGAAAGGATCTTGGTTTACACCCTGTCCCTGTCTCGCAAGATAATATCCTCCTCCATACTCATTAATAAAGGGTTGTAAGGGCATCGACACTGAAGTAGATGTATGTGAAGAGACAAAATCATGATAAGGATTATTCGAGTGAGAATACATGTTGGCCTCAGATGAATGAACTTTGTGAAGGGGGTTTCCAATATGATAAAAATAACTTCCCTCAGATGAAACACCAGAGGAAAAACAAAGTTCTTCCATGGGAAAAGTGTTCATAGGAACTGACATAGCGGAAGAAGGATAAGTGGACAGGGTGTAATAAGTAGAATGATTTCCTATTTTGGCACTTGCTTCTCTCAAAGTGGATTCGTAGGAAGGAAGATTCCAACCTCCTACCGTAAGAGGTGTTTGAGTGATATGACTCCCACCAAACAAAGAGGGATAATAAGGAGGCATTATGCCCCAAGATTCAAAACCTGGATTTGCATAAGGAGGCGAGACAGAGGATGGAATGTGTAAAGACATGTCTGGCATTCCATGAGAAAAATGATTAGAGACCCAAGGCATTGACTATGTATCATAATTCTTCACACAATTATGAAAAGTGGAAGGATTCATTCCCATGAAATGAGTGAGCATCATGGGAAGGGTAGCAGTAAATGAGGGAGCCGAAGGAACTCCACTATCCATGATAATGAAAACTTAGTATAAAATCCTAAGGCTAACTAGTAGTCAAAGAGCACACCAAAAAATTAAATGGCCAATATGCATGCAAATGGGGTAAAGTGGCTGAGTGGCCTCCCTCCCTAAAGAAGGAATGTCTCACCCAAGAGGGGCCCGAGACTCCCTGCTAAAGATCAGAGGTAAAAAAATCAGTTATAAAGGCCCTCGTGGGCTTAAAAACCAGTCGGTCAGATCCCCCAGGAGAGGTAATACTCCATAAAGGTTGTGTGCTATTTGACCCTTATTTGACCTAGGGTACCTCCAAAATAACCCCTACAAGTAACCTATGAGACACCTAATTCATGCACTAATAAAACACTGTATAATCGGAGCACATGCGAGCAGTCGTAAGTCAGGTCCACCATATGGGCAGGGTAGAAAATACCGAAACCTTGAAAGCACCACCTCTCACAAAGGTAAGGGCACTAACAAGATCCCCTGATACGAATATATCCCCAGAAATATCTCTGACACTAGGAAGGTATAGGGGGGATATCCCTTCAACCAACTTCGGGTGACTTCATGATTAACTTTGGTGTGAGCAGAGCCTCCTTATATTACCAATTATACAATGGATTTCTCCACTGCCTGACTTAGACACATATGTTGATTTAATTTCCTTGGAGAAGTTTACTCACAAAATCCTATTCCAAGGCACTAAATCCTAGGCTAGTTTGTGCACCCTAGAAAATAAAATCGTTACTAATAAATTTTAAATTATAGCATTGATTTTAATGGCCGTGATTACTCAAAAAGGTATGGTAGTGAAACTCATGGTGTTACAACTCTGCAAGAAAAGTAAATATGAAAATAATGTAAAGTCTTAACTTAAACTTTTAATGTATGATATGATTCTAAAAATGATGCAATTTTCAAATTCAAATCTACAATTTAGAAGCAAAAATGCAATCTTTTTCTATATGCACTAAGCTAATGATAGAAACTAAAAAGACAAAAATGACAAGCAATGCAAAATTTCTATTTTTTTTGTATTTTCAATATATCGAAACTGAAAATGCATGGACTGAAAAGTAACTTGATATATAGCCCTACTGTGTATAAAAAAGAGATAACTTAAGTAGGATACTAAGAAAGAAAACACCCAACCCAATGTAAAAGGACAATAAAAAATGAAAAGATGAAGAGAAAGACTTCACCCAGAAATTCAACCAAAAGAGGGTTTCTTGTCATCCCACAAGCAGTCAACTGGAACTATAGAGACCTAAGAAGGCTCAACAAGCATCAAATCCCACCCAACAAACACCAAACCAAGAAAACATGCAAGGAAAAAAGGTTTACGTGATTGTTTGGGCAAACAAAGCATATATACGCAACTTGCAATGAGACAACCTGCGTGTGTACGCGACTGTCAAGGAAAAAGGCATGTATATGATTTCAAACAAGGAAAGGCAAGGGAGAAAGGATGAAAACTCAGACCCAGATTGAACAGGAGTTGTCAAGCAATGATACGACAAGAAACACAATACAAATGAGATAAATCTAAGGAAAAAATTACTTCAAACCCTAGGAAAGAAGATTCATCTCCAGTATGGTCGCCAATTTTGTTATGAGGAAAATCTCTCTATGGCTAGGGTGAACCACAAAAGATGGAAACGACTGTAGAAATCAACTCTATTCCAATGATATGCTATATAAACCAATGTGCAAGGGAGATAATAAAGAGGCCTGCCTCATCCAGATGTTCGATGATGTCCACCATTGAGCACTTCGACCCAAAGCTATATACCTACAACGAGTTCTCAACAAACAAGAAAAACAAGCATATGGTGGCAATATAAAATATCAACATATTAGATAGCACAATCCATCAATATACATAACAGATATGCCCATGGATAATAATTCATATATCTACAAGACATCAATTGGAAGGGAAGAGAGTATTTCTATTAATATATGATCAGCAAAAGTGTAAATATTACAGACTTCCATGTCGACACGGTTCATAATCGAGAAACCAAGTTCCTTCCAGTTGGGCCTCCACCACTTGAATACTCCACCAAAGGCAAGCTCATATAAGGGATATAATGGGGTTCTCCATCAAATAAGGGAAGAGATTTGGGTTTGAACATTGTGTTCATACATAAATGACAAAGCGATGTAGACTCAATATGAATTAAATAATTTCTCTAGAGTAAGTTTGCTCTCAAAGTTGAATTCTTTATCTTTTTTCCACAACTCGAAATTGGCTTCTTTATGGCCTTCAAAATGCAACTGAAGGGTCGAGTCAGAATGTTTCTAGTATATAGAAGGACAAGGATAAAATATATCCTTTTGTGACATGGTAACACAACATTTAACTTTGATTTTCTAGCACAAATCCTGATGTACGTGGGTTGTAGTGGAGCAACCTGTGTATACGCTTGTTGTATAGGTCTCTAGACTTTAGTAACAGGGAATATAAGTCTTCATAGGGAAATGGAATAAGTCCCTCTTTGCAAGATTACATAGGGTGAGGCAAATCACTCATGTCCCACTAAACTGATCCTCCTAATTTGGTGCCCCAAGACCTAGATAGAAGCATGTCATACTTGGAAGGGGCGTCAACAATGACCACATCCATTATGACACTTTTCATAGGGATCTGTGCAAGATTTACTACCAAATCCTTAATCATGCCTAGACACTTAAGTTTTCTAGAATCGAACGAATACAAGTCTTGATAAGGTCTAGTAATTTCAAGGCCTAAATTTTCCATGATAATTTTAGGCATTAAATTATGAGAGGCCCCAGAATATAGCATACAATTGTGGAGTAAATGGTCATGCACAATTAGTGTAATATAAAATGGAGCAACATAATCCTTATTGTTTTCAATGTGAGGACCGAACATGATTGTAGTTCTTTCTTCCTGCATAATAATTACATCCGTATGACATTCAGCATCAGAAAAATTTATTGCTTTAGCGATTTGATTTTTATAAATCGGGTTTTTTGCAAGTTCAACTAGAGCCATGGGGATTTTAATTTTATTAAATTCATTTTCTAAACTGAAACCTCCAACTTGTTTTTCGATTTCTCTGGTTGGAATTTATTCTTTTGTATTTTCCAGTTTCTTGGTTTGTGTTGTACTTGTTTCAACTAGTTTTGTTTGGGAAACTTATGTTTTAGTGGGTGTTTTAGTAACTGTTGACTCATTCATTTTACTTTGTGACAAAATATTTTTTGTTGGAACATTCATAGATTTTTTTTCTTTGGGCCTTAAATCATACTTTTGTTGGAATTCGGCCATTATTGACTCGATGAGCCCTTGATACGTAGAATATCCCAAATTGTTAATGCTTTCCTCATTATTAAACATGGATTCTAGGTCTAAAGATTTTTTATAATCTTGACTAGTCAAGTGTGGCTCCAGGTCCTCATCGCTAAGGTTATTCAGATCTTCTTCTAACTCCTCATAATTTTGCATTTCATCTCTTTGCATAAAATTTCCAGTTCTAAATAGGGCTTGGATCTTCTGATATTCATTTTTAACTTGTCTTTTCTATATCTGGGGGTTAGGATTTCTCCTAAACTGATTCCTAGTGTATACATCAAGTTTGGCTTGATCTAATTCCATTCTAGATATTTTTTTCAATAAATCTTTAATTATCTTAGCCATCTCATCCATTTTTTCTTCTGTGGACTTCCCAGATATAGAGGGTCCTGCATGTTCTTTCAAATGCTTATATTCTTTTGTTCCCATCTCAATCTTAGATTTTAATTTCTCGCATTCCATCATATTAGATTCAATTTCTATGGAATCATCTTGCATTTCTGCCAGAGTGGAAGATCTTCTTTCTCTTAAGAGGAGGGCAAAGTCAGGTTCAAAAGCTCCTGCAAAAGTTACTTTTGCAGTAGGTTGAGAAGGCTTGAATTCAACCGGAATTTTGTTATACAGTTTGTTGAACCCATGAGTAAATTCAAGGACTAATTCATAATTATTTTTTCTTAAATCCTTGAATTGGGTTAAATAATAGAGATGGTCCTTTTTCTCACTCCATTGTCTTTGGAAGGCATATTCTAGCTCATCATATGACCGTATGGAACCTACAGGGAGTCCTTTGAACCAGGTTCTCAATTGTTCTTCAAATTTTTTTACTAACAACGTTAAGTAAAAATCGTCATGTTCGATGCCAAGGATATCAGAAAACTGATCAAAAAACATTATGTGTTCAGTCGCGATTACATCTCCTTCTCCCATGAATTTTGGTAGATTTTTCATATAATTTTTTAGCAGATCATGAAGGATGATAGGGAGGACCAAGGGAGAATATATGGAAGCTACCTTGGAAAATATTCTAGGAGGCAAATCTTTTCCTTGACCTTTTCCACCTTCTCCTCCACCTCTGGCGTCACCAACACTAGCCATTGGAAAACTAGGAGACAAACTCTGAGAGATAAAAAGGGGGTTTTCAAAAATTTCGATGGACTAAAGTGTCGACCTTTCGACAACTTTGGGATGTGGTGAAGGAAGTTCAAGAAAATGACCATTAGGATATGGAAAATATATATAAGTAGGAAAAGGAAAACTTGGGCTGGTTTCCTCGGATTTACAAGATGTATATATAGGAGAGACGATCGAGGATGAATCAGAGTATAAGGAGTACTCTTTACAGTTCCGTGAAACTGAAACCTTCACTTTGGGAACCAAAAGAGTGTCAATGACAATGGGTACTCAATGGGATCTTCTGTTCTTGTTGGTAAAATTATCTTTCAAGTCAATCTCAACCTTTATTTTGGGAACGTTCACCTTTGGAGTTTCACATTTAGCCAAAAGTTCACTAGTTGATGCCTCTGCAGAATGAATTTGTTTAAAAATTTCTTTAGTGGTTATTTCTTCAATTGGAACCTTAGCATTAACTTGTGTCACTTTGGGTTGATATACTTTACGTGCTAATGCAGTAGTAGATTTGAGGTATCCCTTTGGTTTCAACAACTTTTTGGGATCTGACACTAATGTGGTCTACTTATCGTCTGGATTTTTTCCGGTATTCTTTCGCCCGAATGACATTTTTCTCTACGGTTGAGTTGCCAAGTGAAAAATAAAAATAATTCTTACTTATGTATTCAATCTTTGTTCACCATCAAAGATATAAATTTAGCTTTCGTTTTCCCAGGGAAAATAACTTCATTTCTTCATCTCAGACAATGATGCGAAAAAGATGTTGTTCCTAAGATTAAACTTAAGGCTCAAAGAGTAATGTCAGACATCACGAGTATTTAATGAGGATGTTTTAAAAGATTTATTTTTATACCTTTAGTTATATAAGAAATGATCCTTAATACATAGGTTGTATTTCATTGTCTCAGTATCAATTGTAATATCAAATGGTGTGAAGGAAACTTACAAAATTGTTAAACAAATCTAGGCATCAATTACAGATGAGTCTCACCTTGTTTGCAGTGGAAGAAAATTAAAGAGTGAACCCTTGAATAGGATATGAAATGAAGTAATTCAAACAGATTCCAGATCTTTCTTTACTTAAAATAAATACAGAGGAAAAATTTCTTACTTAATTGTTGATATAATGTGATTACAGTAGTTATGATACTAAATTGCAATCAATAACTTATCAAGGAATTACATATGGAAATTCAGATATATGGGAATACGAAAGAAACACACAAATCAAACTGAATGAAAATTAGAATCTCTTTCTGCACTTGTATTAATAATAAAAAAGGAGAGTTTTCTCTATTATATACAGCAAGAAGCAACACCCCATAAATATTAAATATATGTATTTATACCAAAACTATCCCAACCAAAAATGATTTCACTTCTTATAATAAAAATAGCATATATTTGAATAAGACAAAAGTATCTAATGATGAAAATGCTTCGAGGAAAGCATCCTTATCTCCCTGGATAATCTTTTTCTTTCTGTCAATTGTTTTTCTCATACCTTTAGGGCCATATCACCTCGTAATTGTTCAGAAGGAGAGAGCAGAGAAAAATCATAGACATTATCTTTGTGCACCAAAATGATAGCTTCTTTAAACCTAGCCCAGGATGCGTGAGCCTCTCTTTCCTTGACATAGATGTCTTTCAGATAAAGGGCTACTACCTAGTAGCACTTTTGGATAGCATCAACCTTCAGAAAAAGGTCATGTTGGGCAATTTCTAACTTCTTGTTTATTTCCAGTGCTTGATTTTGGAAGTCTGAGATATCTATCGAGGTAGCTTCGGTTAGGTCCAACCTAGCTTGCATTTGTTTTATTAATCAATCATGTTGAGTGACCAGTCCTCGGTTTGTTTGTCAACTCTGATGGAGCTCCTCAAGGTTGGCTTGAAGCTATTGGATTTGTTGTTGATCATGAGCTCTGATTTGGTCGAAGTCTTGACTCATCTTGTTCCTTATAGTTTGTTCCATGGCTTGTATTTTAATTTTCAAGTGCTCTACCAATAGGCACTTATTTGATAGTTGGTCGGCCAAATTGTCCAGAAACCATTGATTGGTCATGGCAAAAGAACCTAACGAACTTGCAATTTCTTTTGTGAATTCTGGATCATCTCGATTATAACCATCATACACCATTCTCTGCCTTTTAGTTATCACTCCATATTTATGGTGTGATTCTCTTTTCACAATGGCCTTTCATTTTCTACTAGAGAACAAATCATAAGGAGACATATCTTTAGGTGAGATGGGGGTAAGATCACTTACAAAACAATTTCAGAATTAGGATTTTTGAGGCTATATTGAAAAGGTGTCAATGATGTAATGGAAGTACCAATCTCCATATACTTTTGCTTCTCTGTTGTATTTGAGGTGCCAGTATGGGTAGTTGGTGATGAGGGAGGCACATTTTGTCCTGCTTTAGGAAATATCTGATTTGAGCTTTTTCCTGGGGGCCTATCTGGATTGAAAATGATGCTTCTAATTTCTATGTCAATACCTTTGAGCTCTTCGGGGTTTCCTCAACTTTATGTTTACCAGAGTGACTTGCCTCATAACCTGTTGACCTAGCTTCCTAAGAAGGGGGAGTGGTTATTTTCTCTCCTTGTAGTACCTTTAGTAGGCTATTTTTCCTGTGCTTTTGGAAGCTAATAAAACCATCTTGTTGATCTAGGGCCAGCGTTTGGAATCTATCCTGTACCTCCTCATAAGACCTAACTCCCCTAAATATTTCGTCATACAAGGAGTTTTCATGCAGATATTGTTTCATGCTGAACTGGGCTAGGTGGTTTTCCACAATCTTACATGGATCGTGTATTTTTAATTTGATGTCAACCAATTTGACATCTTTCAGAGCCGCAACTTCCACCTTGGAGTGACCGAAATCCAATAATGAAAATATGGCATACTGAATAAGGAAAGTCAGCCATACCTTTTTTTGCGYTGTGTAAATATCTTTGTTGATGCCTCCTATTACTATCTAGTAGGCCACTTCTCTACATACCAGTTGACTCGGTACAAATAGTGGGAGTGCRTGGGGAGGAACCGAACACCCAAAAACCCTGATGTAGGAGAAGTTMTCCTCAATAAATCAATCTTCTAGCTTACCCATATTCCCCATAATCCTGTCTGAAATTCGAGGAGGTGGGTGACCATACAGGGCTATATGAACATGAACCAATACATTGTGACAGATTTCATAAAATAAATCCTTGGAATTTTCTTCCCATAGCTTGAAATGGTAGAAATGAATGGGATATGCACTAGCTGGGGTTGAGCTCTAATTTATTAATGGAAAATTTTTCATGAAACAAATGGCGTCCATGATATATGTCGACATGTAAAAGTGGGTTGGCTATCCATTTGACTTCATTTTCTTATATTCAAAAATCCCTTTGGCCAAGTTATCAGACAACATTTTATCCCAGTTCAAAGTGTAACCCTCTGCTACCTCATGCATTATGGATACCCATGCCACCAAGAAGTGCATAGGGATTTTCTTTCCAAACAATCGACATATCATCATGGATACATACACCATATGAGCGTCCAAAGATGTTGTGGCATATATACCATGAGCATGAGTTTTGAATCTCTCTAGGTGCCCCCACCAAGACTTGATTATATCAGGACAGTTCCTATCAAACTGGATGCACTCCTTTTTCTTGAACTCTGGAATGAATGCAACATTGAATGTATATCTAGGATTAGGGGATATTTTATACATTAATTTCATATGTTTTGGTCAAAAACAACTGACAATGACCTTCTGATCGTTGATGATGCTCCTAGTCTAGATGTCAATGTGCTCCAAGGCCTAGCTTATCGTATTCTTATAAGGCATGAGCCTCGGTCGTGCCGCTATTTTGTGCAGGTCCGACTACGCTATATGTTTTATTTTAGCTGTATAAGTGTCACCCTATTCTTCGGCAAAGTCCTTGGGACAATTTATGATTTCATTCTCTGGAATCTCGAACACCTGCATCCAATATTTAACACTATTTGTGGCTCGCAGTGTGGTGTCCAATAGAATGTCTACATTTGGGTTTGAATCCTCACCTGCTGCATTAGGATTTTTGGTCATTTTCTATGCCTCCATAACTTCTAATTAGACAGTGTGAAATTTAATTTTGTAGAGAAAATCTGTGAGTCTTTCAAGAAGACAAAGCTCTCTAATTGTAGAAGGTGAAATTGAATTCGAAATCAAAGTTCCTTTATTCAAAATAGATTCATCACTTTTTGTATAGCTTCACTGACGAAAAATTCTTAACGTTTGATGGGAAAGTCTACCTGGTGATCTATGATTCACATTTGAATCATTATCTTTAACTAGTCATTGATGCCATCAATACTTCGATGGTTCACGTTTGAGAGTTTTCGATGTGACGGAGTGGGAAACTCCCGAATACTGAATTCGTGAAAAGTTTAATATTTGAATAAACACTTGTAAAACTTTAATTAATCATGTTTAAGATGGTGTGTTAACTTCAAGTATTTCAGGAGGTTGGACTTTCGGGAATTTCAATGTATCTCGAGAGGTACTTCCCGAAACCCGAAATGTGAAAC
>JASDQU010736283.1:140712-158277 GCA_032191745.1 Picea mariana | reverse complement strand
GATTTGGCATATGGTTAAACTTTTTAGGACAATCTCTATGAACATAAAACCTCCACTATACACTAAAAACTGCTATTTAAAAAAACCAGCTGCTTATGGAGACATATGATAGAAACGTTGGGCTCCAAAATAAATTTAAGTTTTTTTGAAATGACATATTTTAATTATAGGAGCGAGCTAAAGCACTCGCACCCTCTGAGGGGAATGAGAAACCTCAAAGGCAAAGGAAACTCGGTAAGTTTACATAGATTTGATTAAAATTTCTTTTATTATCTTCAGAGACAGTATATCGTAGCCTGCTGCACTTGTTAATAATAGAGAGTTTTATGGGAATCCATGTTAAAAAGAAAACAACTCTACTCTAAATAAGGATACAAAGGAACATATTCCAAGAGTCCACACGTGACTTTGGGATCCATTCCTTTGTATCGGCCATAGCTAGGTGGTACGATAATCTACATGGCATTGGAAGTGAAAGTAATTTATGTAACATATTTATGTTACATGTAAAATTGAAAGATATGTAACATTTATTCATGTTATGAGAACTTACAAAATGAAGGTTTGATTGAGAAAATTGTATTTTGTGATAAGAGGTACTTGTGGGTTTGGTAATATTGTGAAATAATCTCTTTTTCAATAAAAAATAACTATAGGAAGTTCAATCTTGTTCAAAGAACAAAAAGGTTGTGGAGTTTGCTATCTAGTATGATTGGACTATTGTTCTAATTTTTACTAATAAAGTTTACCTTGTTGAGGATTCTTGTAAGTTACCTTTAAATAGGTAAAGTGCATGAAGAATGGTGTTTTTTCTGGAATGGTTGTAACTATGGTGATTATTGATATATGTTCAATTAAAATATGTGGATTTGGAAAAACACACTTTAATCTCAGTGGTGTCGCATTTGAGAGCATTGCATCTCCCAGTAAAGATTCATACCTAAGTAAGATTGGAATCATGTCTATATTATTCCAACGATATTTATCTAGTGAAACCGCTCACCAATTTGGCCCATTTTTAGTTATTAATTTGACCCATTTCAATCGCTTTTAAAATGCACAATTTGAAACTAGAATTATTTTTGTTATAGGGTGTCTTGCCAATATTGGGGGTGAATGTTACCCTTTGCATTGACCCTAGATCCAATAATTATTATATCACTATATTTATTCAATATGAAGTCGACGGGAGATGGTGACCTTGGAGCCGTTTAGCAACAACAAGTATTGCACAAAGTGAAATTTTAAAATTTATTTTGCATAGTTATAGAGGGCGGAACAATAAATTCCACCATAAAGACATTGAAACCTTTTAACAGATCAAACCCTCTCATCCAAGGATTGGGTAGTAGTGCAACATCAATAACTTTCATGAACTAAATGCAAACCCTTTCAAATATCCATGAGAAGAATGATGCAAGAATTGATTTATCTATTCAAGACTATTTTTTCATGTAGATTTGATCTATTGGATTTCTTGTCTAGATCTGATCCTCTATTTAGTGTATCCTTGTTGATATTTCCTATGTGTAGGCACAAGGTTTCTTACCTAGAAACCCCCAACCAATGTGTATAACACTCCCTAAATCCCTATAAAAACCCCTTCCACAATACCTATATCCCTACTTTAATTAAAAAATACTCCTTCCCCCCTTAATATGAAACAATATATCAACTTCATTTTTCCCAATTTTAAAATCCCATTTATGAATGAACTATGATAGGATATTGGAACAAGTGAATCCCCCATGGAGAAAACTAGAAAGAGTTCAATCTATGATACAATGAATAAATTAAAACTAGGGTTCATGAAAATAAGAAGTAAGTTGTCCTTGATGAGACAAAAAAACCTCCTAGGTTCCTTCTTGTAGCTCTAATCCTTCTTTGGATGACCTATTAGCTTCAATTTTTTTGTCCCTGTAGACATGTACAAATGGGACGACTCAAGTAAGAAGTTACTCAAAACAAAGTCTCCTTTCGTCCCTTCTATGACTAAGAGTGAGTGGCCCAAAAATTCTATTTGTGTGACCCCTTTTTCAAGTGATAAAATGAAAACAACTTGTATTTGTGTGATCCCTTTTTCAAGTTATAGAATGAGAACCAATATTCTACATTTTTAATCTTTTTCTAGATAAACTTTCTAGTCAATTTTATTCAATATTTGACCAGAAATTGTTGAAATTGTAGATTTTGTTGATTTAGCTCGAAAAAACATTTGTATTTTATAAGGGGAAGGAAAGGACGACCTATATCATAAATGAATATAGGCAGCCACAACTCACAGCGCAAAAATCACAGAATTCAGAAGGTATTTATTCGAATTTCCATGGTTATTTCACTTATATGAAATATATGTTTTTCGTCGAAGAGAAACAAGGTGCATATAGAGTTGACTTCATATTCTACACTGAGGCACATACTCCTAAAACCTCGTGAGGTTTAAGTGTAAAACTTTATTTAAATTAAATAAAAACTTATTTTATTCATTTAGTTTTGTTCAAATTGTTCAAAGTTGAATCTTTTACTATTTTTATTAATTTTTTTTTGTTTAAATTGATTTTAGTTTTGAATATTGGTTTAAATTGTTAAGTTGATTTTTTTATTATTTTTATTAAATTTTCTTTGGAATATTGATTTTAGTTTAGAATATTGGTTTTAATTGTTAACAGTTGTGACCATTGAGGGTGAGAAGGGATGAATAAATAAATTATGGTGGTTGGGATAATACAAATAGGTATTAAGATTAAGGTAATAAAATTAGTAAAGAAATATTCATGATTATTTAATTAGTAGATTGGATTAGGTATTAATATTTAGTTTCTAAAATTATTAAAGAAATAATCGTAAGGGTAAAAAGAGATAAAAATTAAAAGAACAAACAATTAAAAAAAAAAGATAAAAATTAAAGAAACAGAGGGTTTTAAGTAGAGATATTCCTTCGAGAGGAAAGGAAATAAGCCTAATAGTAAATAAATAAAATTAATTGAGGAGATTAGGGGAAGAGAGATAATGAAGAATTAAGATTAAGGGATAGGATATAATATTAAAGAAATAACAAAAGGTGTAAGCAAAGAGATGATAAATTAAAAGAAACTAAAGAAGGAACTATTAGGCTAAGGAAAAAGAGGGGAAACAAACCATAAAGACAAAGAAGGGGGCGAGGTTCATAAAGTCAAGTGATTGATGTCTAACTAGAAGAAGATTGATGATTCATGAGATGAATGGCGAGCTTCCAAGATTGGCTTAACTTGTAGCCATCTTCGCGATTGAAATTATTGGGATGTTTTTCAATTTCTAGAGCTTCTCGAATGAGGCGAGATGAATAATGGGGAAAAAAGACTAATATTTTAGTTTGGTCAAAGAAAATTAGGTGCTTGGATTTAAATGAATGCTCAACGATAGCTTATTTGGAAATCTGGTTGTGGGTAATGTCAGCTATATGCTCTTTTAGTTGGGTTCTAAAGGATCTGCCTATTTGACCTATGTAAGATTTTCCACAGGAGCATGGAATATGGTAAACTCATGGACCCATCATCAGATTTGATTTATCTTTGGAAGTTCAAAAAGTTGTTTAAGAGTTTTGTAAGGTTTGAATAAGGTTTTGATATTCTTCTTATCCAAAAGTTTTGAGATGTGGTCAGTGGTGGTCTAGATATAGGGAAGGGAAATTAGAGTTTGGGGAGGGGATGAGGTTTCATAGGTTCTACCCAGAAAATTTATCTACATTATGACTAACTATAGAAACTTACATTATCATATTTATAAAGTGTTTTGAAATTTATAATTTAAATTTTTTTGTTTTAATAAAACTAAAGTGAAAATATATCTATGTTTATATTTTCTATGTGTTTAATTTTAGCTTAATAAATTTTTGGTAATGTAATTTTCTCTTCTATTTTCTCATTATTTAAATTTTAAATTTATTTCAATGTTATTAATTTTGAAAGTGGGTGATATCCTATATCAACCACTTTTAATTAAGTTGAATTTATCAATCAACTATAAGATGTAATTAATTTTTATAAAACTCGCAACCACATAATTAAAATTGGTTGATATATAGCGACTTATAATATCAATCACTTTTAATTATGTGGTTGTGCTAGTAAATAATGTAAATATATTTATTAACTAAAATACTATAATACTAATGATTTTTTATGTTTTTTTTTTCCTTGGCAAGTAACTATTATACTAACTATAAATAGAATATGAAGAGAGATCATATCAGATCCACCCCTAGGAGACCATGACAATCTTTGGGAAACCAAAAAAAACCTTCCCCTATGGGGAAACCAAGCCAATAAGTTGTTCATATGATTTAAAGACTGAAAAATAACTGTTTGGACATGTTCACACTTCTATCTAACCGCGACTAGCTTATAACTATCTAGATAACATTGACAAAAAGAGAAACCGAAACTAAAACAACTTTCATCAACGATCTTGAGAAACTTGTTGGTGAGTAGTAGCATACTGAGCGGAATTTGACTTCATCATCAAAGAGGGAGGATCTAGCCTTGCGTCCAACCCCCCTTTCTCCATAATGATCTCCTTCTTCAAATTGTGATGGCTTGAGTTCATTATTTGTTTGGAGTGAAATGACAGAGTCCATATGGAGGCGATATTCATTTGCATTGAGATCATTAAGAGAAGTAGTGGAAACATCATTTCCCATATCACCGTCACCTAAAGCTACTTGTTGCGTTAATTCCTGACGTACTTCCACTCACATATATGAAGGATGATAGGTGTTTTCAAAAGGTACGTAGGTGGGGTACGAAGTGCTTTCCACCTATTTCCTCATAGTGGACACTAGGATGCACGCATCCATGGTTTCTCTAGGAGGTCAAGAGAATACCCCATCAGGGGGAAGAAGATTAGATTGCGCTAGAGAGAGGGAACATTGTTTGAGACCATGTAAGGAAAGCTCGTCCTAGGCAATGCCAATAGACTCTGAGGGGTTGTCAGAGCTAGCATTGAAAAGGAGGTTAGTAACTTTGTTGGCATCCCTTTAGAGATGTGAAGAAACCAACCTAGGAATAAAAGGTAAGAGTGTACCAAGAAGAGAAATCCATGCTTCCAAGTGCCATGGACTAGAGATTTTAGAGGCAACAGAACCCCAATGAATATTGGTGAGTAAGTGAATGATAAGCTTAGAATCTCCCTTTGCTATTAATTGTGAAAATTGAATTCTTTGAGGAATTTGTAGGCCTTTAATCAAATCCCATAGTTTAGCCACATTATTTGAGTTGATACCCAGGTGACCAAAGTAAACATGCAGAATCTGACCATTTCTATCTCATAAGACACCTCCATAACCTACAGGTCCAAGATTGTCTTTTGAAGCTCCATCAAAGTTTAGTTTTATAAATCCTAGAGGGGGAGGGGACCAGTAGGAGGGAATGGAGGGTTTGAGACAACAAATAGGAGATGAGTGGGAAAGAAGTGAAGAGGGAGATTCCATAGAGACAAAAGGGTTTTCTCATTGGGGAGGGGATGAGATCCTTAGGGCTCCACTTATCCTTGGAGATGGTATCTGCAATGTTCTATTGAATATTTCTCCAGATGGTTTCCCACGACTATGATTCATCCTTAAATATTCTCCTATTCCTCTCTTTCCAGGTTTCCCATAACAAGAAGACAAGGAAAATCTTCCAGTTGTGATTTAGAATAGGGATGATAAAACAAACCTCTCGCTAGGAAGAGATAGTGGATCTGATAGAATCTTTAATGTGATTTGATTTACGAAACACTATGGCTCCTTGTTACCAAAGAGAGTTTCTATAAGAGTGGGTATTGATGATATGCTCCATTGTTTATCCACTTTCTTTGCACATTGAGAAGAGGTCGAGACCCTGAAATCCCTATTTACATAATTGATCCCAAGTAAAGATATTCCCAGGAACAGTCTTCCAGAGGAAGGTTGCAACCTTAGGCCAAAGGTTCCCTTTCCAAATTTTATTCCATATTATGTCATCAGGTAGGGTGACATGATGGGAAGAAAGGTGATAAGCCTCCTTAAGAGTAAATTTGTCTGTATGACATTAACCCCATCTAAGTTTTTTCGGTTGACTATCCAATTTAATTTTCCATTGTTCCAACAACTATTATAGGGTTGAAAGAAGAGGATGATCTCTGAGAGGGATGTGGTCAAGGTATAGATGAAAAATTTTCCATTCCCCTTCCGCTAGGTCAAATTTCCAATAATAATTAACTTCGTTTCCATGTGTAGCCTGAGGAGAGAGTTTGGGGGTGTTCAATTGTTGATTTAGGTGAAATGCAGGGAGTTTCTTCTAGGAGTCCTCCCAAAAGAGAGTTTATTGACCATTTTGTATCTCTCGGAAACTATTATGTTGAATAATATTCCTATTCTACCAAGAAGAGTTCCATATAAGTGAGCTCGAGGAAACCTCTAGCGTACAAATTAGATCTAGTTGATCAAATTGTGCAACATATTTGTGCTTCCAAAGCATACTCCATAATTCCTCTTGTCATCCCCACTTTGTGGGATAACTAAGGAGATTATGTCTCGAGGCCCTCAAGTTGCATATATGGAGTGTCGAGAGACTACATGAACAAGAGTATCAACTTCCGTAGATGGAGACCCTTCTCATCACCATAGAGGTCAATATTTTCAAATGGCATCCACCACATGAGCTAGCTTTTGAGAGGTACTAGGCCTTGCTCCATGAGGTACAAGTCAGGTATTATGGTGAGTGTCATTTCAATATTTGAGGCATTTCAGTATGTTGTATCTTAGAATGCTTTAGATTTCATGATATATGCTTGGACATTATGCCTTTTTCCTTGCTTCACCTTGGTGGTTGACATTGTGCCCTAGTAAGTGGTCCTCCTTAGGGATGGGTTTGCTACTAGGAACTTCCTTGAAGAGCCATCGTACCATTTCTGACCATACTTACCACTTTGCATCACTTAAACCCCCCATTTTCTCATCTCTTGGGATTTTAGGGTGTATTGACCCAAGAAGGGGCTGTCCCTCATTCTATGGGAAGAAGGGGATGAAGGCCCGAAGGGATTGTTGTTGGGTAAGAGATAAAAGCCTATAAACCTTCCATATTCTTCACCTAGGGATCCCCCAAGAAAGCAATGAAACACTTATCTGTAAGAAAAGGGGGACCCACAAGAGTAAAAGATATAATTCTTAGGGGGGTATTTGTAGGATATGAGGTCTCAATGAGCCGACCTATCATGATCATAGGTATCTAGTGGTATGACACTACTATCATTTGGACACCAAGCCGGGGTAGTGGCTCTTAGTTTCATAGTTGAGAGAAAGGGGGTTTCATCACGAGGCAACCTTCTCATTTCCGCAAAGTATTCGTGAGTGACACTGTCATTATCTGGATACCACGCCAATACTGTGGCCTTCAACTCATCCTTAAAAAATGAATGAAACAAAGAATAGAAAAATGATGGGCTTGGAAAATTGCATTGAAAATGAAGGTGCCACACACCCTCTACAAAGGCACCCATGAATGAGACACTACAACCCCTTGTATAACATGAAGCCCATGCCCATTGAGTCTTGATCCTTAACCACTTCATACACTTTACATGGCTTAGAGAGGGATCACTTGGGAAACACTCCTTGACCTAGGGAAAATCTACCCAATAGGACACCTCGTCAACCCACCCATATCCAAGCTTGGCAAGTCACATAATGTCTTTGAGGACTTGCTTGTTTGACATGGTAATATTTGATCCACATGCTTAGGTGACTAATTTATTGATTTGGTTTACTCATCATGATATTTTGACTTGAGATCCTTGGAGGGTGTGCTTATTTGTCTTTGCAAGACCTAGTTGGTGGATAGTTTTGGAGGAACAAGCCTAGCTTGGGCTTCCATGGGGCTTGAAGCCCACATGCTCTATGCTAGGGGCCCGCACGCTGGATGAGAGAGATGTACCTTTGGAGGCATAGAAAAAATTGTGGAAAACATGACCTATCCCTCACATGCCAAATGTTTTTCCTAGGAGAGACAAAACATCACCTTTAGAGGCATGACACCATCTAGGAGGGCTAGGGTTTGGTGGTGAGGTTATTATTCATTGACACAAGGAAATTTTGAGGAGAATGGGGCTTTGAACATGAAGAACTTACATAGATGATTGACATGTGGGAATCCTCACTACACTTCTCCAACATCAATGAATTTCTCCTAGTGTCAAAACGTCCCCTAAAGGGGTGACACCACCTTAAGTTAGGGTTTCTTTTTGTGTAAAGGTAAATTTTAAGTGAATTGTTTAATATTATTTGTGTAAAGGGGAAATATTAGGGTTTTTGACCTCTAGTCTTGTGGTTTACCCTAAAATTATGTGGAGAAACTATTTTGGTGACAATTTGTATAAATAGAGGTCATAAGATCTCATTTGAAAAACATAACTCTCCCATTTGGAGAGGCCTTGGACTGAAATTTTTTCTATCTTTGGCTAGTTTCTCTCTTGTGCTCTTGTGTATGGCTACTTTATTGGTTATTGGTTTGTGGAAGTGATGCGCTATATTTGGAAGGCTATTCTTTTGCTATTGTGATGGTTTATCTTAGCATTTTCCTTGAATTGGTAATGCTTTTTTGCATTGTATTATCATTTTGTTTCAAGACAAGCTTATTTTGCTAGAGTTAGGTGGGAAGTATAAGGGCATACACCCCCACCTCAGCCTCCATCACTTTATGCTTAAATTTTATTGGTTTAACAAGGGTTTTCTAAGAGAAGTATAAGTGCATACACCCTCTTAGCCTAAAGCCTAGCTAGGGATACTTGCCTTAGGGAGTAAGAGGATTTACACCCCCAAGGAGGTAGTACCTTTAGCTATTTATTTTCTTGGCTCCATTAAACCAATCATTAAAGGCACTAGTCATCACTTGTTGCATTGGAGATATAAAATTGTTTCTTTGGGAAACATGAAATTTCATGAATTTGAAGTTGTTCCTACTGGAATCAAATCTATGCTAGAAATGCTTGCTTGAGCCACTAGGGCATTTTATTTCTCCAAGTATTTCTTTATTCTATTACAAATTTAATCTACAACCATTAGGGCTGCAGAAAACCCTAACCAAACTCTTCAATAACTCCTAATTTAATCGTGGAAAATTTCCTAAAATTTTCCAACATAATCTACTAAGTACAACACATCTTTTGGCAAGTTTTCAGCAAGTTTTAGTGGTTAAATATCTTTCTGTAATAACGAGTTTGTTACAGCCATAAGGCTGATAAATATCACTACAGTTATCTTTTTGTGACAAACTTGTGTTTTGTGCTAAAGTCTTGTTCTATCATTGTTGATCTAAACTAGTTTTTACTAGCTTGTCTCATGCTTATTCAATTGGACTTTTAGCACTTATATTGCAGCCCTTATTATCTTTTATGTGATTATATACATCATTGATTATTTATGCAATTAGGGACATCAAGATTAAATTTCTTTTCCACCTAACATTACTATATGCAAGTGTGGTTTTTCTTGTGTCTCGGGCAGGTACAAACACCCTTTGCAGGCATCCAAAGACTTAGAAACCTTAAACCACTGGGAGACAAGTAATCAAAGTCATATTTCCTATTCCATCATTGAAATTTAGGGGGATACTTCTCTTCTTTCCCTTCCATCAATCTCAATCCTCCCATGGTCACCGAGATCACCTCCTAGAGTGACCTAGTCACCCTCGAAGTGTGAGACCTATATCGAGGTGACATTGGGTATAGTGTCCCTTAGTTGTTTCCATTTTGGTGGTTGGGTCGGGATTTTCCCAACTTAAAACTTGTACGATAACACCTCCTTTTGTTGTATCCATCTCCACCATGTTTTGGCTCTTGGAGTTTGATTGAGAATCTTAGGATCTCTGAGTCCAAATTGTCCTTTCACTTTGGGCTTACAAATAGTGTTCCATGCTACCAAATCCCATTTCTTTGAGGCCATAAAAAATTCCACTGTAGTCCTTTTATTGCTCTAAGGATTCTTTTCAGAGCTGCTAGGGTAGATGAAATATAGAGGGGGATAGCTTGAAGAATATATTTTAGAAGAACCAATCTGCCAGAAATATTGAGAGGCATAAAGGTCCAACTTGATAATTTTTTACTAATTCTTTAGATAAGATCTTCCCAAGAGCTGTTGCAAACTACAAAAGTGAGCAAAGGGGAACCAAGGTATTTGGATTGAAGGGAGCTCCTGGTAAAGCCAAGAATTTGGGTGATGTGGAATTGGATAGGGAGAAGAGTGTTGAAGAAAAATAGCTGGGATTTTAGGTGGTTTATGGAGGTACTAAAGCTTCCATGAAATCATCCAATACTTTTTTGAAGGATTTGGCTTCATGAGTAGAGGGAGTGCCCATGAGCATTGTGTCATCCACAAACTGGTTATGTGTTAAGGGATCCCTCGTGCGAAGAGTGAGGTTGTTTATCTTATTTTTAGCCACCATTTCTTTAAGACTACACCCAAGCCCTTCAACCATAAGGACGAGAATAAAATGGGAGAGGGGATCACCTTTCCTGATTCTATGGGAAGGATGAAAACGAGGGGAAGGAGAGACATTGCTTAGAATAGAAAAGAAGGAGGATGATATTAGAGCCAAAACCAATTGAACCCAATCTATATGAAATCCAAAGGAAAGATTATTTCCTTAATATAGTGCTAGCTGAGCTTGTCAAACACCTTTGAAATGTCAATTTTTATCAACATGCTCAGAGTCTTAGTGCTTTTGAGGGAATGAGCCACTTCATGAGATGGGAGGATGATATCCAAAAATTTTCACCCTTCCACATACCCATCTTGCTCTGGGGATACAAGGGAGGGAAGCAGGGGCTTGAGCCAAAGAGCAATCACTTTGGAGATAATTTTGTAGATAACATTACAAAGGGATATGGGGCAGAATTTGTTGGGGTCTTTCACATTATCTTCCTTAGGAATCACAGTGAGAAAGGTGGCATTCAATTCTAGAAGGAATCATATGATTCTTTTGGATTCTTGAACGAGGGATAAAACGTCCCACTTAATGATATACTAGCAGTGATGAAATAAATATGAGGTGAAGCCATCAAGACTAGGGGCTTTACTAGCAGCAAGACTTAAATTGGCTTCTTCAATTTCGAAAAGGCATATGGGTCTCATGAGGCTAGAATTTTTCTCTTTAGAGATTAAGCGAAGAACATTTTGGGATATGAAATGAATGGTATATTATCAGTCAATCTAAGGCTTAGTGAGAAGATCTTGAAAGAAAGAGGTTAATTATTGCTCAATATCAGAATGAGAGGTTAGTTTATTACCTTGTGTCGAAGTGAGGTGGGTTATGCGGTTGACATGGCTCTGATAGATCATAGAGAGATGGGAGATTTTTTTGTTTCTCCCCCCCTCTTTCAACCATTGTACCCTTGACTTATGCTTCCAAAGGATTTTCTCTTTCTTCTGTCTCTCCTCAATTTAGGCCGAAAGGGATTTTTTTTGTTGAGAAAGCTCAAGAGATTGACCAGTGTAGATGATCTGTTGTTCAATCACTTCCATTTGGTTATTTAGAATCCTTTGAGATTATCCCCCAAAAATGTTTTGTTCTAGATTTTAATGCGCTACTTGATCCCTTTGAGACATTGTTGGAAGCGGTACATGAGAGAACCTTTCTTTGGTCGAGCCTCCTCCCACCAGATCCGAACATTGCAGAGGAAATCAGGACGAGAGAGCTATAATTTCTCAAATTAGAAAGGATTATAGAGAGGTTTTCTAAGAGTGTCTAAAGAAAGACAAATTGGCCATTGATAAGATCCAGTGGCTGGAAGAATGGTAGATTCTATGTGCATTCCTGAAAGCATTAATGATTCAAAAATCAAGAATCGATCTAGTTTGCATGCTACTTTTTGTGAACCCCCTCGAAGGTTAGCCCGAGTAAAAGTTCCATTACTTGTTTCAAGATCAATTAATTGATTATTCTATATTAAATCTTTGAACAACATATGACCCTGATCTAGACGTCTGATACCTCCTCTCTTTTCCGCTAGAGAGGTAATCAGGTTGAAATATCCTCCCATTATCCAAAGACGAGGATGTAATTTCCCAAATATTTGTTGCAATTGCTATGGAAAAAGAATCTTTTCCCCACACATAGACATTAGTAATAAATCTTGAAGTGCTTTCTCCTATCAGTTGAAACTCTATTGAGATGCTATATTTGGTATAGAAAAAGTTCCAAAAAAGGAATTTGTTAGGATTCCAAAGAAGTGTAAGGCCTCTTTCTGAACCACAAGCATCGATGGCCATCAAACAACTTGCTTTCCATATCTTGGAGAGAGTGATTTCTAGTTTTTCCAGAGAGCATTTAGTTTCTTGAAGAAACATGATATCGGGTGATTCTGATCGCAATTTGTTTCGTAAGAGTCAATGCATACTCTTACCATTCAAACCTATGATATTCCATGAGATAAATTTTATGGGTAACATTTGGAGGGTTGAAAGGAATCTGTGATCAAGGCATTTTGGCCTGAGTTGATCAGGATGTCACTAATTTCCCATAAGAGTTGCAGGTTGAATTTTATTCCTTTTCTCTTATCTTCCTTTGGAAATTTTTTGGTTTAAGTTTAATAGCTTGAGTGCCAATATTGGAATGAGTCGAAGTTGAGCCTGGGGGTATAGGGGGGTCCTTTATCCCTTTGTGAATATCCTTCTTAATTCTTTGAAAGTGCTCTAGGGGAATAGATTTCATGTTCTAATGACGAACTTCTTCCATGACATTTTGCATATCTATTCCATCTAGGTCCATTTCCTTTGTCTTGAATTCCATACCTTCTTCTATATCTTAAATCATGGAAACATCTTCTAGAGGGGGCATATTAGGGGAGCCCATGTAGCTTTTTATATTTTTGTTTTCATTGGGGAGGAGAGAAGGGTCAGGATATTTGCACGACTTAGGATTGTAAGGAGCTGCAACTTCCTTAATGACAATGTCAAAGTTGGGAGGGAGAGAGTTGAGAGCTTCAAAACTATTTTTAAGATTAGTTTTTTTTTAGGGTCTATGGGGGCCATGTGAGACAAGTTTTTGATTGGGGTGATGATGTGAGAGGAATTTGATAAAACCTATGTCATCTTTGTCTGAATCAAATTTGGAAGGTTTGGGTGGGATAAGTAAGGGGTAGTCGCAATATAAGTGACCATGCTCATGACACTAATGATACCATAAGAGGATAAATTCATAATCTAGGGTTTGAAGCCATTCCACATCTTGAAAATAGGGACATAAACATTCATGTAGATGTATATGCATGCACAAGTGGTGTATCACCCTTGTTTTGTAGCCTCATGGGATTTAACGAAAGTATCTAGAGTATTTCCAATCCCAGAAAGAATCTCTTCCTCCCAGTACTCGAATAGAAGAGAGTAGAGCCTCACACAAACTGGTGCAAAGGAAAAGTATTCATTGTATGGGTTAAAGTTATCTTTCCAGTATCGAATATGGAGGCCTACTAAGCAAAAGAAATAGGGTCCTCCTTCAAAGATACATTCCCTTTCCTTTTCATTTTAAAAAATGACTATAAAGAAACCCTTAGAGCCTAATTTAATATCAATATGATAGGTGGGCTTCTAAAAAGAGACGATCCATGATAATATATCTCTCTCAGTTGACCAAATTCTCAGGAACTTACCGATGACTACATGGTCCTTCATATACTACACATACCTTCTCAGGCATTTTGATTTAATCTCATATCGAGGCATTGCATCTGTTGGTTTTGGAGCCTAATTATCTTAACAATTCATATGTAGGTCAAAGAAACTGCAGGATACACAATTCATGCCCCCCCCAAAATTTTTGTTTTTTGTAATTCAAATATTGCAATTTCATAGTGAATCGGGACCGTTCATTATAAGGTAATATATCTGATGGTAGAAGTTATGTTAGGGTTTTTTTCCCTAGAAGGAAACCCTCTTTTATGAGGGAATTGTATTGGAGCGGTGTATTATTGCGAATATTGTACTATGATAGAGGAGACTGTGAGAGAAAGAAGAGTAAGTTATAGTAGGTCTATGGTAGGTTGTATCCCTTCATTTACTGGATAATAATAAAGGAAGAACCTGGAAATTTCTCTGGTGGATGTAGACCACACTGGGTGAACCACATATATATGTGTCTCTATTGTATTGTGTATCTTTTGTGTTTTATTTCCGCATTCATTTTATTTGATTGCTTCACGATCCTATTTTTCTAACAACATCCTCCTTTGGAATAAAGTTACCTGGTTTCCAATAGGTGGCATTATCTGAAGATTTCGACGCTTCCTACATAGGTTCCTCATGAGAGGGAGTCACTTCTTCATTGTTACAATTTTTTGCAAAAGTTGTATGATGGGGATTCAACTCAAGAGAAGCCAATCCTTCGATCTAGTGGTGAGGTGAAAGAGGAGGAGGAGGGGTGGGGTGGCGCATAACAACCGTAAAGAAACCCTTAGAGCCTAATTTAATATCAAAATGATAGGTGGGTTTCTAACAAGAGTTGATCCAGTCTAATATATCTCTCTCAGTTGACCAAGTTCCCAGGAAATTACCGATTATTGCATGGTCCTTCATATACTACACATACCTACTCAAGAGTTTTGATTTAATATTGTATCGAGGCATTGTGTCCTCTTTTGGAATACAATGCCCTGGTTTTTAATAGGTGGCACTATTTGAAGATTTCGATGCTTCTTGCATAGGTTCCTCATGAGAGGGAGTCACTGCTTTGTTGTTACCATTACTTGCAAAAAATGTATAATGGGGATTCGACTCGAAAGCCAATCCTTCGGTCTGGTGGCGAGGAAAAAGAGGAGAAGGAGGGGTGAAGGGGCATGTCCCCCTGCAACGCCATGGAAAGAGGGTTTGAAATGATACAAAGATATGGCCAGGCGAAACCCTAGAAGATCTCTATCTTGACATGTCACCATATGATAATGACCTTTTATGTTGAATGTATATAAATGGACTTGTTTAATATTTATTTTATATTCATAAATTAATATTAATATTTTATTTTATTTGATATAAATATTATTTTATTTCAATTATATATCATTATATAAATAACATATGAAAAAATTGTAATACAAAGTTTAGTTAAATATTGTTTATATTTTATTTAAATGAAATTTATTAAATATTTAAACAGATTAATTTTTTTCCATAGTTATTTCTATAGTTGTTTTTTTTCACAAAGATTAAAAATATGTATATTTATACTTTCACAAAGATTAAAAATATGTATATTTATACTTTCATAACCTTTTGAGTCATCAAAACTATAATTATTTCAAAATATTTTTCTCATCAATTTTTGATCATTAAAATAATATTTTGATCTCAAAGAACATTAACCATCATCATATTTAGTAATAATTAACAATTAATATATATGTAACATTGATTTGTCAACCATTTAAAATAACCCTATTTATAGTGAGCATTAATTCCACCAGAAAGTGTTGTCAAGTGAATAAAGAATGAAGCTTGGAAATAACAACTACTATTCAAAAACCAATTTCCACCCCCATTTATGTTTCATTTGTTGTGGTGATTTAGAATTTAGTAGTATAGTCTGTAACAACACTTCAATCCATACTCGATAGCAAGCTCTACAACCCACCTTTTACTTCTTTGAGTAGGATTGGACTTCCTACAACTATTTTTTTATTGGAAACAAGATTTTTTCACAATTTTCATTTCATAAATTTTCATGGATAATATGGATAAATGTTATATATTTCTCAATAATAATAATAATCTATTTTTAAGGTCATGGCTAAGCCAACACACCAAATTGGTGTACGAGACCCCCTTGTTTGTGGGACAAGGGACCCCCCTTCGCCCAACAATTTGACTGGTAAAGTCTACGGAGGTATACATACCCTACCCCACTATGGATTTGAACCCATGACCTCTTAAGAGGAAACACATGTTCTTAACCATTAGGCCCACTCAAACTATACCTTCAAAAAAACTCATTGTAATTACCTTCCACGTATGAATAGTATGTTTCAAAAAAAACTCATTGTGATTACCTTCACTTTGGGTGCCATGTTGATTGTTATACCATGTCGCAGTGGTCGACTTCTACTCATTACCTACAACAACTTACACATGTCGAAAGTGTTATACATAATTCAATTAAGGTCTCATTTTCAAAGCCAACAAAGTAGACAACATAAAAGCTTATATTGAATTTAAAAAATTCATTGTGCGTGAGAAACAAAGAATGTATATTTTTATGATAACATTGCACACTTATTAATATTTTTAAATTATATTGGTATGTTATATTATTTTATAAATGGTATAATTTATTTGTATCTATCATATCATTTATGCAAAATTATGTTAAACATTTTTCCATAACGTTTATGCATAGTTTTATTACAAGAAATAGGATATAAATATATCACATTAAATGTGAATAATAAAAAAACTATAATGTATTTGTTCTAAGTAATTAATGATACAAAATAATATGATAATGATTACTAACCAGTTGTATAAGTAAAGTTAAAAAATACAAAGTTACTATAAACCTAGTCATAGATATATGTAAAATGTGAATTAATTCTAATAAAATGACTATATTTACATAACATTAAATGTAAACAAATGATATACGAGAGTAAATTAATTATAATGTAGTTTTGTTATAAGTAAAGTTAAAAAATACAAAGTTACTATAAACCTAGTCATAGATATATGTAAAATGTGAATTAATTCTAATAAAATGACTATATTTACATAACATTAAATGTAAACAAATGATATACGAGAGTAAATTAATTATAATGTAGTTTTGTTATATAAAAAAAAATACAATATCCATATCTTTATTAGTTTATATATATATATATATATATATATATATATATATAATTTAATGAAATACAATATTTTTCATACTTATGTATCGATAATATATGAAAATTCTATATTATTAACAATAAATAGTTTTATGGGTATCCATGTCTCAAAAATAAACACAAGTGCTTTAAATAAAGATATAAAGGAACAAATCCCTAAAGTTTAAGAGAAAAAGATGGAGCTTTCACTTAGTGAACTTGTGACATAGCATGTTTATTCATGGAATATTAAATAATACCCCTAATTTTACTAGATATTGAAAACTACTTCCCAAAATTCTTTTATTGAGTGTCCCTTTCAATACATATTTCAATTGAAAAACCCCCTATTCTTACTAGATATGCTACGTATCCATTTTTTCCATGGCATTTTTAATGCCCATTTTTACTTCTACTCCTAGTATGGAGATAAGACATAACTTTTATAATCTTGTAAATAAAAAAGGTAACCCAAAAATAAATAAACAAGTGCATTGACATCCCAAAATATAAGGGATATGTTGTAGGATTTTAAGCAGAAGCCAAGGTCTAATTGAGAAAAAAAACTCCACTAGCAGAATTGCAAGAAAAAGAGAGAAGAGAGAATGAAATAACACTAAAAAAGACAATATTGCTAAATAAACAATTCAAATTTCACTTTTATATTGATGCTTGACATGAGTACTATATATATATATATATATATATATATATATATAT
>JASDQU010736283.1:109345-122718 GCA_032191745.1 Picea mariana | reverse complement strand
TGCCAGGGACGTCTCCCTTGGGCTTAGCCACCCTAAATAGAAAGAGCCCCCCATCGAGGTGACAGTGGGTGGGGAAGCTCCTGTTATGCCAGTTTGACCCTTACCCTTCAGCTACTTAAATTAAGCTACAAACTGAGCGATAACAGAGTCCACAAACTGTGATATGGTTCTTTGTGGATCAACAAGATTACCCACTAGATCACCAGTTGTCTGAAGTGTTTGTTGTACCCATCGAGGTCATTTCTATGGATATTGATAATGAAGTGTTGTTTTTATCTCTAGATGAATATCACATTCCTTATATACATGTGGGGGCTTCCAAACACTACACCACAGACATCAAGGGGTACTACATCTAACTCCACTTCATCAATAAAATTTTCACTTAAAACAAATTTGATCTTACACTATTTTGTGACCTTTATTTTTACATCCTTGTTCACCCACCCCAATGAGTATGGGCTTGTATGTGTAAAAATTCTCACAAAATAATCTAGTTGCAAACAAGAAACTAAATTTCTAAGCACAATAATCTAGTTGCTAAGAAGAAAGAACACTTGCAAGCATGCGACCAAAAGTAAAGAAGTGAGAATGAACTATTGAATTCACTAGAACAAATTGATTTACAATGAGAGAGTGATATATATATATATATATAGATAGATAGATAGTACTATCCATGAGAGAAGAAGTGCACACTAGGTTAGGACTTCCTTGTGCATGCGCATGTGAATCCAAAATAAGACTAGTAGTAAGTGGATTTAAATAGCCCAAAACTAACCAAGGATGACAAGTGGTGGCTCAACTTCCTAAAATAAAGGATCTAATCGATGCAAAAATCATGTAAAAATAGGAAATAAATAAAGTTAAGTAAATCACTTCCCTTCCTTGATTCATGTTATAAGGTTCCTTAAATAACTCTAGGAACTCAAACATATGAAATAAAATACTAAAATTAGGGAATAATACTCCAAAATCAAGGAAGAGTTGGGAAGAGCACCTCCACTGGCTAATAATAGCTTATTCCCCCTTAAATATGGCTCACTTGGTCAAATTTAGTCAAATTTTGACCATTAGACCCATGAAACCAATCTCTATAAATATACATGTTATGAATATTTATGTTATAAATAGACATGCTAAAAATAATAGTCCCCTTGAAAAATAGGAAATTATGGAAAATATGTATGTACACCAACACCCTCCTGAAACACAATTGAGGTGTGTACAACAGATAGGTCCTGGAAATTTGCAACCATGTTAGGTACCCATGTACAAAATAACTATGAAAACAAAAAAGGAGTTAAAGATGGAAACCCAGTGGGAAGAAAACTACCCTCAAAAGATAATACTAGCTATGTTAGTTTCTATGCAGTTGTGTCCTTCACTCCCAAGATATATTGAAAATATTCAAAATTCTTCTTGGTGAAGTAGTCTCGTATGGTGTCAAAACTACTTAGGATCATTGAGATGAGCTCATTCTTCAACATGTGTCCTCGTAGTTCATCATGTTTTCTGAATAGACCCTTCAATGTCGTCCAAACTTCATTTGGTGTGGAAGTGTATTCTACGTGGAAAAGCAAATCCAGATATATTTTCAATCACAACAACCAATATGATTCATCCAAACCGTTAAAATACTTTTCTATGTCAAATACAGAGGTAGGCTTTGATTCTTTTCCATTGTAATCTTGTAGATTCCTTTGCTTCTTAGTAGAAGCTCAATTTTTGGATTCCATTGAAATTAATAGTGCAAGGATCACCAACATGGGTTGATCCTTTTTCTATGCATTATTCAATCCTTTGTGACCTACAAATAAAGATTTACTTCTCCTTTGTCACCTGCAAAGAAAAATAGTGCTTCTCCTTACAAGCTCAACCTATGATTTTCAAAGTAAATATTAGTTTCCTCTTACAAGATCCTCCTAAGATTTGATACCATGTATAAATTATCACACAAGAATCTAGTTACAAAGAAGAAACTAAATTACTAAGCACAATAATCTGGTTGTTAAGAAGAAAGAACACTTGCAAGAATGCGGCCAAAAAGAAAGAAGAGAGAATGAACAATTGAATTCATTAGAATGAATTAATTTGCAATGAGAGAGTGATACATATATATACTAGTCTCCATGAGAGAAGAAGTTTTCACTAGGTTAGGGATTCCTTGTGCCTGCACATGTGACTCCAAAATAAGACTAGTAGTAAGTGGATTTAACTAGCCCACAAATACCCCAAGATGAAAAGTGGTGGTTCAACTTCCTAAACTAAAGGATCGAATCCATGAATAAATCATGTAAAAATAGGAAAGAGATAAAATAGTTAAGTAAAGAACTTCAATTCCTTGATTCATGGGACAAGGTTCCTTAAATAACTCTAGGAACTCAAACATAGGAAATATAATCCTATAATTAGCGAATAAGACCCTAAAATCGAGGAAAAGGTGGGAAGAGTGCCTCCACTGGCTAATAATATCTTATTCCCCTCTAAATATAGAAATGGAGTTCTCTTATGGTTCACTTGGTCAAATTTAGTCAAATTTTTTCCATTATACTCATGAAACCAATCTATATAAATAGACATGCTAAAAACAACAGTCCCCCTAAATAGTAGGAAATTATGGAAAATGTGCATGTACACCAATAGGATGATCATCAACCTCCAACCCAAGCTTCCTGACTAAATCAAATGCTATGTGCTTGGATTACAAATTGGAATCGAATAAAGTGTCTACCTTGATCTTCTTGACCTTGATATTTATAAGGAAGAGTTTTGTCATCTCCTTATCTTCCTTGTGATGGCAACTACTTAGTATTAAAATCCTTATGCATTGACATGCATGCAATAGTCTCATCCTCATTTGAGTTTCTCTCTACTTGATTGATTGAATCCATGGATATAATTTTCTTCTCCATGTCATCCTTCTTACAATTCTTAGGGTTGAACTCTTGATGTAGTTTCCAACAATTTTCTTTAGTGTGACCAACGATATTGCAATGATTATAGTGGTTAATTCGATCCTTTTACTAATGTGCAATTATTTTCTTGTTCTTGTCTTTCCATTTCTAGTTATTCTTTCTCTCCCTTGAAGCATATTGGTTTTGTTTCTATTTGTAACCATTTGGCTATCCTTTTAGATGACCTATATTTTCTTGATACTTTTCTTGCACACATGCCTCATCAAATGTCCTGGGCTTGAAGAGCATCATTTTCTTTCACAATTGACTATGTAGACCCCCCAAATACTTGAGCAGTACATTTGGGTTCTTAGGAGATATACCTAGCATGATATCCATGTCCTTGAATTTGGTGGTGTACTCTTACACACTCTACCCCTTCCTTTTCCTGAAGTAATGAAAATGAATACATTAGTCCTATACATACCCAATAAGGTAGAACTAGGACTTAATGATAGATTTGAAATCTTCCCACTTAGTTACTAATGGATCACCCTCCAACCTAAGTGTTTTTCGTGTGAATTTCCCACTAGGTTAATGCATGGCCCTCTAGTTTCAATATGGTGAATAAACTCTTATGCTCTTCTTCTATGTGGTGGACACTAAAATAGACCTATAACTATTTCAACCAATGGTTCAAATTTACTACATCGATCTCACCTTGGTATGGATTAATATCCACTTTTGCTTCCATTTTAAATAAATATTGTTAAGGAGTAATGGCATTGGAACTCAACTTTTCTTTCTCAGGCTCTTTCCTTGACTCCTTTTCTAGGTCTTCATTGTCTCCTAGTTTAATCTTTTATTTAATATTTGAGTTTGAGCATCCAATCTCCCCAAATGGTTTTAACTTTCTTGCTAGAGACACCGTGAGGAGGTTCATATTACAAGAGATATCAACAACTTGCTCTTCCAACCTCACAAATATCTCCTCTACTGCATCTTGAGGGTTGTTGTGAATAGACTCTTCCACCATGGCTAGGGTTTTGTTATTTTTTCCTTAATCCAATTCCTAGATCTTGTAACTTTCCACAAATACTCCAAAGAAAACCTGGATTTGATACCAATATGATGTGTAAAATATAGTGGATATTCCATTGGAATAGTTCATCACAATAGATCTTATATTATACTAAAATATTTTATTATGTAGGTTTACTTTTCCTTATATTTGAGATTTATAATCACTAGCTGAATGCTCAAATTAATGAAATAAACTAAATGAAAAAATGAAATATCAAGAAAAAGAACACACCATCCACACAAACAAACATAAGATGCATGGTGTGAAACCTAGTATAGGAGAAAACCCAACTAAAAGGTGAGGTCTATGCTCTGCTCTCTTTCCTAAGTTATGGAAATGCAAATACAAAGAAAGAGGAACTCACTATGGAGTTTCCTTTTGACACCATGGCATGTATGGATGCTACATAATGTCCTCCTCCTCTATTAATATTCTCTCAACATAACGCTCCAAGTGCTCTACTCAACTTTGGAACAAATACAATGTTAAACAATGGAACACTTCTCCTCCTACTGGCCCAATATTTAAGATATCTCGATATCCATATAGGGTTAGGGTTTTGACTTGATCAAACCTCAATTAGTGATTAGGTTTGGATATTCTAGAATCTTCTTGAAAGTCCACAAGTGGCTAGCCCCATATGTGTGAGTAATGGGGGTTGACATTCCACTCATACCATGGTGGTCAACAAGGTAGGTAAACTTATGGGAGGAATAATTGGTGTGTACATCAACGTTGGGGGTATGGGCACAATTTATAGATGTTTTAACCCCTAAAAACACCATTTAATACCTCAAAATGTCTTTGAAAGATTACAGACCCCAATTTTCCAAATTGGGACCTACCACTAAAATGGCCTTGCAAGTCGATTCCTCCAATCGATTCTACCCAAAAAGTACTAATATAGATGAAAAATTATATGATGATCCAATTTGAATCAATGATTCTCTTGACCCCTCTCCTAGATGAATTTCCTTGAGAGGCTCCATCAAAGGAATCCCATGGAAAATTTTCATTGATATGACCAATTGATACTCGAGTATGATGAGGAGGAGAGGAGTATTCAAGAAAAATGATTAAGATGTTGAGACTCTGAATGGAACACTTGAGTGGTAGGGTATTCTTACCCTTGAACAATTTTTAATTTATATCCAACCAAATCCCCCATTCTAGGATGAGGGGAACATCTTTGAAATATTTTGTGGCCTCATTTTGATACCAATTCCTTAAGGATTCTTCTATGGAGTCCCATTTCCAAAATTTGTGGAGTATACTTAGACCTTTTATTTTTTTCTAAGCTTTGTTTGGGAAAGGAAATGAGATAATGAGATGGTTATTGGTTTCAAGGTCTACTTCATAGAGGTGGAACCTACCTAATCCTTCATAAATTCATTTTTGTAGTATGTTCCAGGTGAGATCCCTATTATTAAGGAGATGACACATAATTTTTTTTTGTAGGGAATTTAAAATTCCCATTAGATATCCACAACTAGATCGGTGATTTTTCCATGCCTTCCAAAGCTAATGCCCTGTATCCAACTTTGGGCTAGTATCCTCCTTGAGGGTTTAATGACCATAAGAGTTCATCCTCTTCATAATTTAGAGTGATAATTAATTTCTATAGACAATATATATAGTATTTACAAACCTCAACATATACCACACTAAGTTCTAGCTCTCTCCATGAGAGCCATTGTTTCTAGTGGTTCTTCATCGTTATGCCATGTGCAATGTGTCATAGGGAGAATAAATATTTGGATGTAACGTTGTAAATGAGGGGAATTGGAAGCATGTAAAAATAATTAATCCTGATCCATGGATAAATTCCTACATGGACTGTATCCCCTTTTCCAACATGCCAAACCAACCAATTCTTGATTAAGGGAAAGGTCGTGATCATGGATTTTATATGATCTAGGAATTATAAGGTTTTTTTATTGGGCTTCAAACCCAATCCTAAATAGGCATGGAAGAAATATATTTTTTTTTATAGTTTGAACCCAAAGGCCTTGTCCCTATAACATTCTCCAAAAATTCTTAGAAGTGAGAGATTTTGAGAACAAGAACAGATTTTTGGGGCCCCATCCACAAAATGTTGGGATAGCAAGTTTTTTCCAGGATACCAATTCCATTCATTTATTTTCCTGAGCCCCATATGAGATGAAATGATAGAAAATTTGTTTGATTCACACAAGTACTTGTTTCGATATTTAAGTAGGATGGACCAAAGGATGTATTTTACTCGACTTACTTCCCTCCACAAGAAATCCATTTGTTGCACTGGTTGTTTATTTTTTTCTCAAGTTAGATCACATATGAGGAATGATATCTCTATCATTACTTCCATCCAAAAAAATGAGAAATGAAAAATAAGAGAACATGCATGTGTTATTAGGTATACCACTCACCTAAATATTACTACAAATACAATATTCATAGTTAGAAAATTGGATATTTTTTCTTGAATTGTCCATGAGATCATAGATTTGAATGATGACGAGTTATGAATTGATGTGGCTCACATTTCTAAGTCTACAAATACATATCCATATACATAAAACCCTTCTTGGGGAATGCATGACCATGTATTGGAATAAATATGGGGGTAAAATAATTATAACACCATGCCCTTGAACCCAAGGCTATCTTACTGAAGTGGCATATCCCATATATGTTGAGATTTCAATGTACTTGTTTATTTATTTTTGGGTTAATATTTTTATTTGTGGGCTTGTAAGAGTTATATATTGTCTCCATACTAGGGGTAGAATAAAAAAGGGATGTTAAAAATTCCATGGAAAAAATAGATACATAGGATTATACAGTAAAAATATGTGGTTTTTCAAATGGAAATATGTATTGGAAGGGGGGTTCAACAAAATATTTTTGGGAAGTATTTTTAAATATCTAATGAAATTAGAGGTATTATTTAATATCTCATGAATGAATATGCTATGTTACAAGTTCATTAAGTGGAATATCCATGTTTTTCTTTTAGACTTTGGAGATCCATTCCTTTCTATCTTTATTTAGAAAAAAAATGTCTTTTTTGGGGACATGGATGCCCATAAAAATACTTATTATTAATAATATAGAATGCTCATATATTATTTATGAGTAAGTATGAGAGGTATTATGTTTCATTAAATGATATCCATATACATGTGTATGATTTTTTAGATTAAATTTAATAAAAATTAATAAAACTATGAATAACATTTAAAATAGGTTTACAACAAAGTTACATTATAATTAATTAACTCTCATAAATTATAGTGTTACATTGGTTCACATTTAATGTTATGTATCTATATACATGTTATGTACTTATGGTCCTTTTATTACAATTAGTTCACATTTTACATGTATCTATAATTAGATTTGTTTAAGTAACTTTTTTTTTAAACTTATATAATTAATTAGTAATCATTATTGTGTATTTTTATTTATTTATTGGGGGAGTCAACAATTCGCGGTTCTCGTACTCGCGTGACACGGGGTCGATACCCGTCTACTACCACTATAACCCTAGGTGCACCACATAGCTCGCAAGCATGGAGCACAAGTAAATCGGGGCGAGAATCGAACTTGAGACCTCCTTTACATATTTCCTTCCATTTACACGACACTTGCCAATCGGTCTACACCCCTACGGGCTATCATTATTGTGTACTATTAATTACTTAGAAAAAATACATTATAGTGTTATAATCATTCAAATTTACTATGATGTATTTATATTCCTGTCTCATATACTAACACTATGCATAACCATTATGGAAATATGTTTAACCTTCTTTTTCATAACCAATATGATGGACACAAATAAATTATACAATTGATACAAATACAACATATTAATATAATTTAAAAATGTTAATAAGAGTACAAGGAAGATGGAGATATTGAAAAACATGAGACAATCCTTTTACTAAAAAAGTTACTATACATATATACATTCTTCATGGTGATTTCTCTAAGCTCAATATAATCTTCTATCTTATCTACTTCATTGGCTTTGAAAATGAGATTTTCTTTGAATTATGCCATCTCACTTTCGACATGTGAAGGCTGTTGTGGTTAATGACCATCAACTAACCACTGCTACATGGTATAAAAATCTACATGGATTCTGAAGTGAAGGTAGTCCCAAAGAGTTTGTTGAAAAACAATATTTATATTACATGTAAAATTGAGAGATATGTAACATTTATATGTGTTATCCACGAGAATTTATGAAATGAATGTTTGATTGAGAAAATTGTATTTTGTGAGAGGAGGCACTTGTGGGTTCGAAAACATTGTGAAAGAATTCCTTTTCCAATAAAAAATAATTGTAGGAAGTCCAATCTTGTTTAGAGAAGGAAAAGAATATTGAGCTTGCTATCAAGTATGGATTGAACTGTTGTTACAATTTTTACTAATAAAGTTTACCTTGTTGAGGATTCTCATAAGTTACCTCTAAATAGGTAAAGTGCATGAAGAATGGTGTATGTTTTGGAATGACTGTGACTATGGTGATAACCGATATATGTTCATGTGGAATTTGAAGATCTAGCAAAACACACTTTGGTCTCAACAATGTCGTGTTTATTAGCATTGCATCTCCTGGTAAAGATGCAGACCTACATAAGATTACGATAGTGCCTTTATTATTCTAATGGTATTTATCTAGTGAAATCAATCATCAATTTGGCCCATTTTCAGTTATTAATTTGACCCATTTCATTCGTTTTTAAGATGCACAATTAAAAAAAAAAAGGATTATTTTTGTTATATAGGGTGCCTTACCAATATTCAAGGGTGAATGTTCCCTTCCACATTGAACTAGGAGCCAATAATTATTATATTGTTATATTTATTTAATATGAAGTCAGAGATAGTGACCACATAACAATTTATCTACATAAAGTATTGTGTACAGAGAAATTTTGAAATTTATTTTGCATTGTGAAAGAGGGTGAAAAAATAAATTCAACAGTAAATTCCACCATAGAGTCATTGGAACCTTGTAATATACCAAACCCTCTCTTACAGACCTAACCTCCCTAACCCCTCACTTAGGTAGAATAATATATTTTTTATGAAATAAAGGTCGACATTAGTTTATAAGGCCTATTGAATAATGTGAACAAGTATAATGTAGCAAGATTCAATAGAAGATTCTGCTTCTAGAAAGATCTTCCTCTAGAATGTTCTTTAGAAGACAAAATTAGTATAAATATTCTTTCCTTGAGAATTATTGTAAAAGAGTTCTACTTTGTTGGAGGTTTCCCCCTTGAAGAGGCAAGTGAACTTGGATTTCTATGAGTAAAGGTATCATTTTTGGTTTTGTGATTCTCTATATTTTGTTTTTCCATTGGTATTTGTTGCAATATTTTTTCTTATGCACAATTATAATATATTTGGTACCTTACAAGTGGTATCAAAGATTTTTCCTCTATAGAAATTGTAGGTAATTTTTTTCTAGGGTAGAGGTGTGTACTGTGGACATCTTTAAAGCATACAGGTCTGTTGCTCAGCAGTCTAAACTACAACTGGGGAAGACTACACATAGGAAATATACACATTTTCACGAGGTTACTCAAAATAAACATTTCACCTTATTGGAAACCTATGTAACCCTTGTTGGTACCCCTTTGATTAGTACCACATCAAACATGATCTGTACATGACCATCACTCCCACGTACCGCCAGGCATATAGATAGTCCCCTAGGTCTCTTGAAACCAACCATATATCAACAATTCATCCACCACATACTCATGAAGATACTCTCTAACACTTGGGTAATCGATTTTTACGGATAAGGGTATGGTCGAGCATCCTTAGTTCATGCCCTGAGATATTGGTTCGCGTACTACTATTCAACCCTAGACATATATCATAGAGTTATAGCATAGGTAAAACCCTTTTATGTAGGAACCATAAAATCCCTAACCCTTAGGAAAGGAATGTAACATAAAAGGAACAAATTAGATATATTGTTGCACAACCTTGCCTCGTGCATTCTGGTTGTGACATTCCTACACAATTTTTCTTGTTAACCATTTGGGAATTTTGTCACTACAATATTCTTCAAGCTGGATTATAAATTTGGAGGAGTTAAAAAAATGAGTATAGTGCTCCTGTTAGAAACCTTATTTGGGTCCAATCCTATTAGATTCCTCTCTTCACCTTGATCACCATGGTACCTATCATTTATAAGACTTTTTTTTTTGCTGTCCCACCCACCCTTTCTGACACCTTTATTTGACACCTATCCCATTGACTTCCCCTTGTCATCCTGATTGTAGTGGTATCTATCACTTATCCACCTTCTTTCATTAGACCCATTCTCCATACTAGGCATTCCAACTTTCCAAATGGCCACCATTCGCACCCAAGAACTGCAGGCTGGAATCAAACAAAACAAGGAGACCATCTATAAAATGTCTTCCAACTTTGACCACTCAGAGGACCAAGTCAAGACCAAAATTTCCAAAGTTGACAGTCGATTTGACAAATTTAAGAGAAAATTTGACACCATCAATGCCACTCTCAACCAATTGTTGAACCGATCCCTAGGCCCCCCCTTCCCTCACCAAAAATCCCATGTAGATGGTTTTGACTCATACAATACTATGGCCTTTCATTCCAACCCCTTTCATCATGATCCTCATCTTCCCTGAGTTCAGGTAAATAATTTTGATGGCTCTTATCCCATGGGCTAGGTCACCTAAATGGAGCATTATTTTTCATTGCATGGAATTACTGATGAGTTGGAAAAACTTTGTTATGGTGTTATCTATATATATCATGAATGCAGGAAATTGTGGCAATGGCATAAAAATGCACGCCATGGGTATATTTCTTGGACCTAGTTTATTGTTTAGATTTCTAAACACTTTGACACCGACACCCACCATTTAGGCCATTTGACCAAGTTGAAAAAGTTTGGCACAATTGAAGACTTTATAACCACCTTTGAGAACTTGGATTTCAGAATGGAGGGCATGGAAGATGCCTTCTACAAGAAGTGTTTTATTAGTGGACTAAAGGATGAAATATGCACCTAGGTCCTCATGGCTCGCCCGTAGACTTGGTTGCAAGATACTAAATGTGTCAAAGAAGCACAAAAAATTGACTTTTCCCAGAACTAAAAACCCTCTTTTCTTCCCCACCCTCAACCTACCAATCGTGCCCCTCATGCCAACCCCTCTCAAGATCCAAAAATTAACATGGGAAGAAATTCCTAAACGCCAATTTAAGGGTCTTTTCTATAATTATGATGAGAAATATTTTCTAGGGAACAAGTGTAAGGAACATAAGATTTTTGTGGACATTTCTAAGGATGTTTCTGACGAGGAGGCTCAATATTACCCTATGGAAGAGATACCCCCAACAAATGATCCTACTTTTCCCACTGATCCACCAGAACTTGAATTGTTTTTTTTTTCTACACACCCTCACTGGCTTCTCTTCTCTCCAAACCCTCAAGTTAATTGGCTAAATTAAGCACATGGAAATCATAATCCTTGTTGACAGTGGCAACACCAATAATTTTTTTCATCTTTTCATTTCCTACGAAATAAATTACTATATCCATGCCATCAACAATTTTCAAATCATGATTTCTAATGGAAATTCCATGAAATGTGGTGGGTGTTGTGAAAATGCGTGCCTACAAATTGGTCAGTTCCACCTAAAATATTATATGTTTGTTATCGACATGGGAAGTTGTGACATTATGATTGGTGCTAAATGGTTACACACTCTCATATCCATCCTCATGGAATTTAAGGACCTCACCATGCAATTCCAATGAGAGGGATAGTAGTATAAATTACAAGGCATCACGATAGGATTCCCTGAGATCATACACTCCCACTGAATGGAAAATCTACTAAAAAAGGTCATTCTAGAATTATTTCCCAACTCCATTCCATTCATGCCATTAAGACACCCTCTTTGCACCCTAACCTCCAATCTATAATCTCTAGACACCAAGTTATTTTTAACAATCTCCATGCACTTCCTCCTTCCCGTGGTGCACACGATCATTCCATTCCTCTGGTACTAGGTAGTCTTCCTCCCAATGTTTTCGCTTATCATCATCCCTTTTCTAAAAAAAATGAAATTGATAAAATTGATCTGTTACCCCCCATGATAGAGGTAACTAAGGAGATGATGTCTCGAGGCACATAGGTTTAATACATGGAGTATTGAGATCCACATGAGAAGGCATAGCCCCTCCTCTCACCACACATCACTATTGGTAAACAATAGTAACATCCACCACACCATCTTGGCCCACATAGAATAATAGGTATTACTTCATGAGGTAACAAGTTTGGTCTTGTGGTAAGTGTCATGTTAATAATTGAAGCATTTGATCATTTTGCAAAGAGTCCTTTCTTTATTATGAAAAAAATTTCTTGGAAATTATACCTTTTGTCTCATTTCACCTTGGTGGTTGACATGGTTTCCTAGTAAGTGGGTTACCCTTGGGAAAATGGATATGAGTAGGGGGTGTCCTTGAAGGGTCATCATACCATTCCTGCACATACTTATCACTTTCCCAACCTCTTCCCTTTCTTTTCCTCATCTTTTTGGTTTATGGGATTATTGACTCCGATAAGGGCTTGTACCTCATTTCATGGGAAGAAGGGGCTAAAGGCCCAGAGGTGTTGTAGATGTCAAGAGATAAAAGCCATAAATTATCCTCTAGATGCTCTCCCTAAGGTTCTGAGAGCAATGAAAATATTCTCCATAAAAATTGAAGGACCTTTTTAAAAAAATAGAACACGTAAATAATAAATGTCTCCCTTGTTTAGGGAATGCATTTGCAGTTTCTTTTACTTTCCTTGCACATGGCACTCAATGTGTTCCTAGATACAAGTGGCATTATGGTTATCAGTACTTTCCATTGCAGATAACACTCAATGTTTTGTACCATAATAAATTAATGTCAATAAAGGGATTGGAAAAATGTTGCATTGCAAACGAGGATGTTACACACCCTCTACAAAGGCACCCATAAATGAGACAATATGAGCCCTTGATCAGTCAAGAACCCCATGCCCAAAAGTCATACCCCCATCCACCTCATATTCATTACATGACTTAGAGAGGGTATTCTTTGGAAACACTCCTTGACTTTGATAATGATCTACCCAATAGGGCACCATGACAACCCTCCCATACTTAAATTTGGCAAGTTTTATAAGGATTTGAGTATTTGTTTAGTTTGAAAAGGGGGGATTTAATGCACATGTTCAAGTGGTTCTTTTATTGAATATGGCTTACTTGGAATGATACACGTGACTTGTGGACCCTTGGAGGGTATACTTTTTTGTCTTTGTAGGACCTTTCTAGGTGTAAGATATTCCATGGAGGCGTTGTGCCTTTTT
>JASDQU010736283.1:92785-104396 GCA_032191745.1 Picea mariana | reverse complement strand
ACCCATGGATGATATAATGACTCATGTAGAGGTATGTCTGGTTTACCGGAATGAGCAATCATAGTCTTCTCCATCCATCTGGGAGAACCTCTAGTTCTAGATCTTGCAATGATTTCAATCATAAGTCTTCCATACACTGTTCTTCATCACAACTTTCAGTTCTGCTTGATTGCTTTCATATTATGCTGGTAATCTTGTGATTCTCGATACAATGATTGGTTGTTCAGGCTTCTCTTTTTTCTTGGAATCTTCATGTTCTTCCTCATTCTTTTCTTTATACTTTGGGTCCATGGAGTTTCTTATAGATTCCATGCCCTAAATATTCCACTTCTTTTCATCATAGGATCACAGATCTGGATGGACAACCAGGGATACTTTAAGGCTTCTCTTCTAAGAAGACTTTTTCTGAGGTTGAACTGAGCACATACTGTCTTTTATGGTTACTACCATGGATATATACTTCATCATCTTCAATGGATCATAGGATTAGCTCCCTCCTAATCCTTGCTTCATGTATGAGTGCATATAATCGGCTCCCTCTGTCTAACAGATTCCATGCTTCTGTCTGCATCCTTATTGTATTCTACAATATATAATTGGATCTCTCTGTCTAACAGAGTCCACGCTTCTGTCTTGTTGTCTTCTACAAAACATCATAAGTCTTTCTCCAATTTCCTCTTGATCATTGACTTATTTCTGTCTTTGCTTATTCTAAGTCTCTTCATGATTTATTTGGCTTATCTTGCAATAGTTTCCACATGATTTTCTTGATGTATTTCATTATTTCATGCATTATCCAATGATATCAATCCTTATCTTGTTGTTCTTCCATCGGTATATTTCTTCTTGGAACACATTATCTTCCAAGAGATAGATATACAAGATATACACAGAGACGATGCAAACAAGATATGTACAAGGAATAAGAAGAGTATTGTTACCTTTAGAAGAAGAAGTCTCTTTCATCCTGCTTAGTCTTCTTTGTAGATTCATTTTCTTCGGAAACTGATGCTTTGTGTTTCTCCTTCCTTTTCTTTAGCTTGAGACAATGATTCTTGTAGTGGCCATACTTTCGATAGTTGAAGCATTGTACTTCTGAAATGTCTTTCTCTTGATTTGGCTTCCTCCTTGAACCAAACTTCCTTTTGTTCCTGAAATTATTGAATCTTGCTGTGAAGGTTTGATCATCATAGTTCTTTTGGGGTTTCTCTTTTGCACTGATCCTTGATTCTTCTTGAGCACAGCAAGTCCAAAGTTCTTCAAATGTACTCCTTCCTTGTGTTCATGCTAGCGGAAAATGCATACCACGTCTTGGAAAGACCATTGAGTACTATGTTTACCAATTCCTTCTTTGAGATGATCTCTTCAATAGCTTGTAGTTGATAACTTAACTCAGAGATCCTCACAAAGTATGATGTTATGCTGTCCTCATCATCCATCTTCATGTCACGGAGCTCATTCTTCAGACTCATAACTTGTCCAATGTTTCTGACCGAGAAGAGATTTGTTAGGGCATCGTACATCTTCTTCAATGAGTCAAGATGGGATATGTAGGGTATCAAGTGGTATTTTATATATTCCACTATGATACTCATGGCATTGATGTCACCGTCTTTGAACTTCTCCATAATTGCAACGTTCTATGGTTCCTTCTCTTTTCCTTCTTCAAACTCTAGTTCCACGATCTTTCCTTTCACAATATCCAACACTTTATTCTTGGCAAGGATGAGGTCAATCCTTGTCTTCCACACTCTGAAGTTAGAGGATCCATCTAACTTGTTCTCTGATAAGTCATGGCTTCTTTGACTTGGTCAAACCCTAGAATTGACCACAAATTCAAACTTGACATCTTGGCTTGCTGAGAGTACCAAGAGATGTGCTAGTCTAGGGCACACTGATCTGTCTAGAGATTATGTCAATCTCTTCAAATAAGGTGTCTCAATGAGAGGATTAGGGTTTCTGCAACTACACCTGCTAGTAACCCTAGTGACAGTGCTTCAACGAGCTTAATATCCTTTTGGCTATGTTCCCTTCCAGTGGTTAGACTGAATGAAGGAGGCATGGGCCCATAACCTATTAGAATATAAGTGGATGTGCTCATTTTACCATTGACAATACCCTTGTCACCCAACCATAGGCCGAAGCCACCCTCCGAGCACCTTAACCTTGACAGAGAATCACTTTGGAAGCAAACCCTAGGCTAGATAGCTAAACAAAGGGTAGCACACCTTTCCCCAAGGATAGCGCACCAATAAGAGCTGATCAGATAGTCCAAACCCTAGCCAAGAGATATTCCAAGCGTAACTGCTAGCTGCAACAATAGCTCTCCTCCAAAACTATGCAGAAACTGGGAAACTGCAGCGCACACAAGTGATGCTCTGCAATTCTGAGACTGCCTACCAAAATGAGAACTAGCCTCCTGTATTTATACTAATTCTGGCTAATTGCCTGGGCCGAATTCTCATTCTGGGTATCTGTCTGTTCAATATATATTATTATTTCTGGACGACTTCTTCTCTTGGAGGCTAATAACCTAATATAAATTATCTTCTTGAGCCGATAAGTCTTCTAGGGTTATTAGCCAACTCATTAGGGTTTATTCTTGCTTCCCAGAGTATTCTATCCTCGTCAGGTTTACACGTGGAGGTAAATACCTCCGACAGCTACCATAATATCAACAATTTCCCCTCCACTTTTCAAAGTATCGTGAATCATAACTTCCATCCTTTCCTCCATCATTTTTTCTTAGTTTTCTTTGATGATATTTTGATCTATAGTGAAACTTGGCAAGCCCATATTTCCCATGTGGATTAAGTTCTCCATCTACTGTCTAAGCACAGAATATTTCTCAAACAATCTAAATGTGATTTTGGTGCCTCTGAAGTTGAGTATATGGGACATATTGTAGGAAAGGATAATGTATGGGTGGATCCTAAGAAAATTGAAGCTATGAAGGATTGAACTCACCCTAAAACTATTAAAATATTGCATGGGTTCTTGGGTTTAATGAGCTATTATTGCAATTTTGTTTAGAATTATGTTAACTTGCATCTCCTCTCACTACTCTCCTTAAAAACAATGATTTCAATTGGAATCTAGAAGCTAATCAGTCCTTCCAAGGCTTGAAAGAGGCTATGTGCACTACTCCTATCCTATCACTACTTGAATTCACCAAGAATTTTGTCCTAGAATGTGATGTGTCAAGAAAAGGCATTGGGGCAGTCCTCATGCAATATGGTCGACCTTTAGATTTCACTAGAAAACAACTATCAGAGAGACATTTGGGCCAATCAACCTATGAAAAATAAATTTTCTCTATTATGCATGATGTGGATCTATGGAATCCTTATCTTCTAGGGCAAATATTCCAATTTAAAATTGATCATTATAGCCTAAAGTATTTTCTGGAGCAAAGAATTTCCTCCCCGGAGCAACAAAAATGGGTGACCAAGATGTTTGGATATGATTACGAGATCATATACAAGAAGGGAAAATAAAATGTGGTTGTTGATGCTCTTTCAAGGAAATATGAAGAAGGGAACCTCTTTTCCCTCTCATTCATTGTAGTAGAATGGATTCAAGTTGTTCACCAAGAATGGTTGCAAGACCCCAAACTTTGTAGCATGATCCACAAATTGCAATAATATCCTCAAGATTATCCAAGGTACTCTTAACACAATGAAGATATTTTCTATAAAGGTTTATTGTATTTAAGAAATTGTCAAACCTTAAATCCATGGTTTTGTCTGAGTTGCATGCTTCATTGCTTCACCCATAGTTGGGCATTCAAGGTTCACCAAAACCAATGAATGGGTCAAGAATTATTTTTTCTTGAATGGTATGAAATAGGAAATTCACACCTTTTTGACCAAATTTGATACATGTCAATGCAATAAGGGAGAAACATTCAAATCACTAGGCACACTCCAACCGCTCCCGATTTCCCTCTACTATTTGGAGGGATATTTCTATGGATTTCATTGTTGGCTTACCTAAATCAGGAAATAAGTCAATCATCATGGTGGTAGTAGATCATCTTTCTAAATATCCTTATTTCTGTGCTCTTCAACACCTATTCACCTTATCCACAGTGGATCAAATGTTTATGGACAATATATTCAAACTCCATGGAATGCCTCATTCTATTGTATTTGACTGAGATCCAAATTTCACCAACAATTTTTGGAAAGAATTTTTTAGGCTCCAGGGAACCTGATTGCATCTCATCATTGCTTATCATCCCCAGATGGACAAACTTAAGTTGTCACACGTGTTTGGAAACATATTTACGATGTTTTTTATATGAAAGACAAAATCAGTGGGCTCAGTGGTTACCCCTAGATGAATAGTGGTACAACACATCTTACCATACTTCCACTTGCATGACTCCTTTTGAAGCAATCTACGAGTAAAATCCATAGTCATTTCTCGCATACATGCCATGTGTCTCCAAGGTTCAAGAGGTTGTCAACGATATTACAGTTAGAGTATACATTCTTCGTACCCTCAAAGAAAATTTGGTCATGGATCATAATTGCATGAAACAACAAGAAAATCAGGGTCATATAGAACAAAAATTCATTGAAGGGGACCAAACATTTATTTTTCTGCAACCTTATAAGCATACTTCATTGAAATTGAACACTATAAAAAATTTACCCCCAAATTGTATGGTCCTTATACAATTCTTAAGCGATTGGGGATCGTGGCCTACTAGTTATCTCTTCCCATTCATCCTAAGCTCTATCCTATTTTTCATGTCTCACGCTTAAAGAAAGTGATTGGAACTAAGTGATAGACTCAAACCAATCTCCCTAAGTTGGATGAAGAAGGTTCCATTTGGTTGCAGCCACAAGCATTCTTGGACCAACGAGAGTGTTGTCTCTATTAGTGCACCATCAAGGAAGTGTTATTTTAGTGGAATATACAAATCCAAAAGATTCCCCCTGGGAGCCGGCTACCCTTCTGCAACAATTTCTTCATCTCAAGCCTTTATGAAAAGGTTATTATTCAAGGGGGAGGGCATGTTAGGGGACTAACCTCCCTAACACATAACGTAGGTAGAATAATATATTTTCTATTTAATAAAGGCCGACATTAGTTTATAAGGCCTATTGAATAATGTGAACAAGTTTAATTTAAGAAGACTTAACATAAGCTTCCACTTCTATAAATATCTTCCTTTAGAATGTTCTTTAGAAGATAGAATTAGTATAAATAGGAGTATAAGGCATGAGAAGGTATTGTCTTGAGAATTACTGTACAAGATATTTGCTTTGTTGGAGGTTTACCCCTCAAAGAGGCAAGTGAACTTGGATTTCTATCACTAAAGGTATCATTTTTGGTGTTGTGATTCTCTATATTTTGTTGTTCTACTAGTATTTGTTGCAATATTTTTTGTTTTACATAATTATAATACATTTGGTACCTTACACTCTCATTCATGGATTGGGTAGTGCTAAAAAATTAGTAACTTCCCTGAACTTAGTGCAATCACTTTCAAATATCCATGAGAAGAACGACGCAAGACTTGATTTCTCTATTGGAGACTATTTTTTCATGTAGATTTGATCTATTTATCCCAAAAAGATTTCTTAGATCTGATCATCTATTTAGTGTATCTTTGTTGATATTTTCTATGTGTATCCATGATGTTTATTACCCAAAAGCCCCCCAAAAATGCATATAACACCCCCTAAATCCCTATAAAAACCCCTTACCCAATACCTATATTGCTACTTCAATTAAAAAATACCTCCTCCCCTTAATATGAAACAATATATTAACCTCCTCCCTTTAATATTAAATCATATCTTAACTTCATTTTTCCCAATTTTAAAATCCCATTTATGAACGAACATGATAAGATATTGGTCAACAAGTGAATCCCCCATGTAAAAAAACTACACGTGTTCATATCAATACAACTAGGTCATTCATCCAAAATATCGGATACAATGAAGATATTAAAACTAGGGTTCATGAAAATAAGAAGTTGTCCTTGATGGGACTCAAAGACCTCCCAGGTTCCTTCTTGTAGCTCCAATCCTTATTTGGTTTACTTGTTATCTTTAGTGTTTTTTTCTGTGTAGAAATGTACAAATGAGATGTGAGATATTGCAAATTATTGACGTCCCAGAATAATGGATCAAGTAAGAAGTTCCTCAAAACAAAGTATCCTTTCATTCATTCTATGACTAAGAGGGAGTCACCAAGAATTTTTAATTGTGTGAACCCTTTTTCAAGTGCTATAATGAGAACCAAATTCAGATATCAAAGTTCACTCAAGTTCTTTGTGGTGTATTCGATTCTATATCTAAAGAAAATATAATGATTTGGGAAGATTAATATGATTCTCCTGACCCCTCTTTGAATGGATTTCCTTGAGAGGATCCATCAAAGTAAGCCCATGTAAATTCTTCATTGATATGGATAGTTGAGTTCCAAATCTTAGCATATACCTTGTTGAGTTCTAACTCTCTCCATGAGAGCCACTATTTCTAGTGTTTGTTTACCATCAGGCCACATGCAATGTGTCATAGGGAGAATAAACACTTATATATAAGGTTGTATATGAGGGGAATTGAAAGCCTATACAAATCCTTACTCCTCATCCATGGTTCGAGGCCTACCTCAAACTTATCCCCTTTTATTAAATGCCAAATCAACCAATTCTTGATTAGGGGAAAGGACATGATCATGGATTTTTATATGATTAAGGAATTCTAAGGTTTTTTTATTGGGATTTGAACCCAATCCTCAATGGAAATGGAAGAAAGATAATTTTCCTTTATAGTTTGAACCCAAAGACCCTATCCCTATAGAAAATGATCTAAATTAGATCATTATATTATTTTTCATCTATCTTGTTTCTTTTAGAGTGGAGAAAATTGGAGGAATTAGCTTGTATGGTCATTTTAATGGTAGGTCCCAGTTTGGAAAATTGGGGTTTGAAACCTTCCAGAGCCATTTTCAAGCATCAAACGACATTTTTTGGGGTCAAAACTTCCCATATTTAGCTTGGAACCCTTGACACTATTCTACACATTGATACCTTTCCAACAATACAACAATTGTGTCAATCAGAGCTTGTATGCAAAAGTTATGCCTCTTGCAAGTTGACCTACCATGTTGATCACCATGGTACGAGTGGATTCCAGGTCAACCTCCATTAATATTTCATATGGGTGTAGCCATATATGAAATTTAAATAATATTATATAAGTTACAAAATATTATCACAATTGAGGGTTGAGAAAGTCAAAACCATACCTCTATATGGATATCAGGCGATGCTAAATACCAGGCTGCTAGGAGGAGAGGGGTTCCATTCTTGAGCATTGTTTTTGTTCCATAGTTGAGAAGAGCACCTAAGTGGTATTTTTGGGGCACAAAAGAGGAGGATATATTATATAGAAGCCATACATGACATACTATAAAATGTAGCTCCACATAGAGTGTCTCTTTCTTTGTACTTGCATTTGAAGAAAAAAGAGTAGAGTGGCCTCACATTCTAGCTAGGTTTTCTCCCGTATTGGGTTTCCCAGGTTATATATTGTGTTAATTTGTGGATGGTGTTTGAGTATTTATTTATTTTTCTCTATTTTTTTCATTTCATCTATTTCATACATTTTAAGAAAAAAATCAGTAATTAAAGAATTTGAGACCTAAAGGAAATTAACCTTCATAGTGAAGATTTCGGTTTTTTATTAGATATGTTGTGATGAACTGTCTAGTATAATATCCATGGAAGTTTATATAATTTTAGTACTGAGATATTTTGAGAAAAATAATATATTTTTGAGACCCCATCCTCAAAATTTTGGGATAGCAATCTTTTTCCAGATACCATTTCCATGCCTTTCTTTTCATTTCCATTCCTTTCTTTTCAACGTCAGCCCTAAATCAGATGGAATGATAGTAGAGTTTTTTTATTCAATCAAGAAATCCTTTAGAGATTCAAGTGAGGACCATCCAATAAAATAGGATTTCCCGAAGGATGGAATTTACTAGGACCAATTTCCCTCGATGGGAAATCCATTTCTTGCACCAATTGTTTATTCCTTTCTCAAACATAGCTATGAGCCACTGTCGATCACCTTTGAGTCATGTCGATCACCTTTGAGTCATAGGTTTTCCTTAGTGGAATACAAGTTATTTGAAACCCATGCCAAAATTTTTCATAGGAAGGGGTAATATATAATTTATATATAGTCTCTTAGGATCAAAGAGACCCAAACAAGTTATCATTAATTTGGATGAATTCACCATCATGCTCACAATTTCTTATAAGATATCTAGGATTTCTTTGAGTGTATCCACCATTATTTTTGAGCCATCATATAATATAAGTATGTTTTCAATGAAAAGTAAATGAGAAACATTATAGGAATTCCCTATTAAAATACATTTAAAGGAACCATTTGCTGAGGTTTCCTTGAGTGCTATTCTAATACTTTACACTAGTAGAATAAAAATGAGCGTCGATAGTGGAAACCACTGCCAAATTCCTCTTTCAATATTGAAAAAGGGTGAGGCTACTCCATTATTTATCATTTCAAAGGAAACCAAACTTATGCATCCCATTACCCAAGCCACAAATTCAATATTGAAACCTAGGTGGATGAGAATGACATGAAGGAATAACCAATTTATTCTATCAAAGAACATGGAGAGGTCCACTTTGAATATCATATCCTTACAACCTCATGAATTTTTCCACCTTAGAGGAAACCAAACTACTTAGGGGATATATGTTAAGAAACAATTTATTTCAATCTTCTAGAAATGATTTTGTAAATGTTTTTGAAGAGTGATATGGGTTGCAAAATTTGAGAGGAATTGGATTGTTTGTGTTTGGGATGAGTTTTATGAAGGTGGTGTTGAAATATGATAGAGTTTTTCTAGATTTTCTTGAGGCCTCCAACACCCTTCTAAGGTGATTTTCAATGAAATCATAATAGATGAGGAAAAATTCAATAGGTAGTCCATCAGGACCAAGACTCTTGTGCTTCTAGAAACTTTGAAGAGTTTTGAAGAGCTCTTGTTTTCTCAACTCTTCCATGAGGGCTTGATTATCCTCAAGTTACAAAAATCTATGAAATAAACTAGATAATTGAATAATGGGGTCTATGGTGGTGTTGTTTTCATATTTAAATAGAGATTGAGAGTATATAATGACACCATGAATAACTATATATGGGAATTCTTCAGCCCAATTTTTGAGACAAAGTTAATAGTTTTCCTACAATTGGTGAATCTATGAAAACGTTTTGTGTTGTCATGTATTTCTTGAAGTTACATCACCCTTCTCTTTAAGTACCACTCTTTCTCTTTGTCTACGAGTGTCTCCCTTATTTTATTTTCAAGTTGACTTATCTTGATTTCTTGAGAGTCGATCATAAAATAAAACCCTTCCTTTGATACGATAGAGGCTAGAACCTCTTTCAATTCTCATAATATATTGTGATCCTTGTATTTTTTCTCTTTTGACCATTGGATTGTTGATTGCTTGGCTTTGTTCAAATTTTGGTGGAATTTTGTGGTTTTTGATTTATTGAGAGTGTTCTCAAAGGGTGTTGAGGAGTCCTTTAGTTTTTGAACAAAATCATCTTCTTTGAGCCATTGAGGGTTCAAATTGAAGGGGCTTGGTGGATTTCCTTGAGTAGGGTCCACCTCCAATAGAACTAGATTGTTATTGAAGCCCCCACCAACTAAGACCTATGAATGAATTCTGAGAGCCCCCTCCAAGAAGTTCCCACCAACTAAGACCGATTGAAAAATTATGAGAGCCCCCTCCAAGAACTCCCCACCAACTGAGACCCATTGATGAATTCTAAGAACCCCCTCCAAGAAGTCCTCTATAACATGGAAATCATTTAAATTATTTGCAATTATTTCCTTGCCAGTCCTTCGATTTTTCTAACTTGGGGTGATATTGAATGTATTGATGTTTAGGAGCCCTACTTTCTCTATATTTATTAAGAATAAGTTAGAAAGGATACCCTCTTAGGTATTTCCCCCCCATATCTCAGATGCATGAAGAGAAAAATTTAGGTCTCTTCCAAGTTGTTTGGCATACGCATTGAATCTTGTCACCGCACAGTGAAAAACCCATGGTGTGAACAACATAGAATTGTGGCGTGTACAAGGTCTTGCCAAAACCTAGGATTCCCGATCATTTGAAATAAATTTACTTACAATGAGCGTTTTTCCACTAGAAAGTGATGTCAAGCGAATAGAGAATAGAGCTTGGAGAGGGCCACTACCATTCAAAAACCAATTTCCACTCCATTTATGTTTAATTTGTTTCCATGAATTATATTTTACCTGAATGCAAATATAAATCCTTCTTGTAATCATTTTAAGCCATATACATTAATTAAAATAAATTTTAAAATTTCACTACATTAATTAAAATAAATTTTAGAATTTCACTATGCATAATACTTGTTGTAGCTCAATTGCTCCAAGGACACCATCTCCAACTTCATATTGAATAAATATAGAAATATAATAATTATTGGCTCCAGGGTCAATATGAAAGGAAACATTCACCCACAAATATTGACAAGGGATCCTATATGACAAAAATAATTCTTGTTTTGAATTGTGTGTTTTAAAAACGATCAAAATGGGTTAAATTAATGACGGAAAATGGGATAAATTGATAAGATATCACTAGATAAATACCATTGGAATAATATCGAAACAATTCCAATCTTACGTAGGTATGCATCTTTGTCGAGAGATGCAATGTTGTCAAATGTGGTATTGGTGAGATCAAAGTATGTTTTTCCAAATCCACATATTCCACCTATACGTATATCAATAATCACCACAGTCACGACTGTCCCAGAACAAACACCATTCTCCATGCACTTTACCTGTTTAGAGGTAACTTACAAGAATCCCCAACAAGATAAAATTTATTAGTAAAAATTGTAACAAAAGTTCAATCGATACTTGATATAAAATTTATTAGTAAAAATTGTAACAAAAGTTCAATCGATACTTGATATAGCAGGCTCCACAATCTAATGGCACTAGACTTCTTACATCTAATTTTTATTGGAAAGAAAATTCTTTCTTAATGTTTCCAAACCCATACCCACAAGCACCTCTTGTCATAAAATACAATTTTCTCAATCATGTTCATTTCATAAATTATCATAGGTAACATGGATAAATGTTACATATCTCTCAATTTTACATGTAATATAAATAACATGTTTCAAAAAACTCATTGTGATTACCTTTACTTCTAACTCCATGTAGATTGTCATATGACATAGCAACAACCAACTGCTGGTCATTAAATTAAAATCAATAACAGTGAGGCCATAAGGGCACATCACCAGTGAGTCTACGCTCACATAATCTGTCTATTAATGTAAATCAATTACATATATATAGCACAAGGTGTTCACAACAACCTTGAACTAACCTCCTACAAAGGTGGATCTGAAACCACCAGCAAACCCTAAGTTGGACAGGCACACAACAACCCACAATCACTTAGTTACGTAAATCTTAACTAAGTATCCTAATTTCTACATTATTCCAACACTCCCCCTTAATGGAGAAATGGATTTTCTACCAAACATAACAG
>JASDQU010736283.1:62142-86976 GCA_032191745.1 Picea mariana | reverse complement strand
AATCCGCAAAGCATCTTCCCGTGAGGGATTTCACCATAAGGGGACGACTTTGGAGTTCATCCATTTTTTCACCTTATCAATCATGATAAGACAATAATGAGTCATCTATACATTTTTCCAACAATGCATCATATACCAATAAAACCACATCGATCCATCTTCATCATGTATCAATGACGACTCATTGATCCATCTTCATCTATGCATTCTCATGAAGGACAATACATATTATATTACATCAATCATCAATCAATCAATCCTTTGACATCAATCAATCATTTGACATCAATCAATCAAACCATTGGCATCAATGAAAACATGATCCAACAAATAAGAGTACAAGGAAGATGGATATATTGAAAAACATGAGACAATCCTTTTATTAAAAAAGTTACTATACATATATACATTCTTCATATTCTTACCCATGGTGATTTCTCTAAGATCAATATAATCTTCTATCTTATCTGCTTCATTGGCTTTGAAAATGAGATTTTCTTTGAATTATGCTATCTCACTTTCGACATGTGAAGGTTGTTGTGGTTAGTGACCATCAGCTGACCACTGCTACATGGTATGAAAATCTACATGGATTCTGAAGTGAAGGTAATCCCAAAGAGTTTCTTGAAAAACAATATTTATATTACATGTAAAATTGAGAGATATGAAACATTTATATGTGTTATCCACGAGAATTTATGAAATGAATGTTTGATTGAGAAAATTGTATTTTGTGAGAGGAGGCACCTGTGGGTTCAAAAACATTGTGAAAGAATTCCTTTTCCAATAAAAAATAATTGTAGGAAGTCCAATCTTGTTTAGAGAAGGAAAATGATATTGAGCTTGCTATCAAGTATGGATTGAACTGTTGTTACAATTTTTACTAATAAAGTTTACCTTGTTGAGGATTCTCATAAGTTACCTCTAAATAGGTAAAGTGCATGAAGAATGGTGTTTGTTTTGGAATGACTGTGACTATGGTGATAACCGATATATGTTCATGTGGAATTTGCAGATCTAGCAAAACACACTTTGATCTCAGCGATGTCGTGTTTATTAGCATTGCATCTCCCGGTAAAGATGCAGACCTACATAATATTGCGATCGTGCCTTTATTATTCCAATGGTATTTATCTAGTGAAATCACTCATCAATTTGGCCCATTTTTAGTTATTAATTTGACCCATTTCATTCATTTTAAAATGCACAATTCGAAAAAAAAGGATTATTTTTGTTATATAGGGTGCCTTACCAATATTCAAGGGTGAATGTTCCCTTCCACATTGAACTAGGAGCCAATAATTATTATATTGTTATATTTATTTAATATGAAGTCAGAGATAGTGACCACAGAACAATTTATCTACATAAAGTATTGTGTACAGAGAAATTTTGAAATTTATTTTGCATTGTGAAAGAGGGTGAAAAAATAAATTCAACAGTAAATTCCACCATAGAGTCATTGGAACCTTGTAATATACCAAACCCTCTTTGTTACAGACCTAACCTCCCTAACCCCTCACTTAGGTAGAGTAATATATATTTTATGAAATAAAGGTCGACATTAGTTTATAAGGCCTATTGAATAATGTGAACAAGTATAATGTAACGAGATTCAATAGAAGATTCTGCTTCTAGAAAGATCTTCCTCTAGAATGTACTTTAGAAGACAAAATTAGTATAAATATTCTTTCCTTGAGAAATTTTGTAAAAGAGTTCTACTTTGTTTGGATTTCTATGACTAAAGGTATCATTTTTGGTTTTGTGATTCTCTATATTTTGTTTTTCCATTGGTATTTGTTGCAATATTTTCTGTTATGCATAATTATAATATATTTGGTACCTTACAAGTGGTATCAGAGATATTTCCTCTATAGAAATTGTAGGTAATTTTTTTCTAGGGTAGAGGTGTGTACTGTGTACGTATTTAAAGCATAAAGGTCTGTTGCTCAGCAGACTAAACTACAACTGGGGAAGACTAGACATAGGAAAAATACACATTTTCATGAGGTTACTCGAAATAAACATTTCACCTTATTGGAAACCTATGTAACCCTTGTTGGTACCCCTTCGATTAGTACCACATCAAACATGATCTGTACATGACCATCACTCCCACGTACCTCCAGGTATATATATATTCCCCTAGGTCTCTTGAAACCAACCATATATCAACAATTCATCCACCAGATACTCATGAAGATACTCTCTAACACTTGGGTAATCGAGTTGTATAGATAAGGGTATGGTCGAGCATCCTTAGTTCATGCCCTGAGATATTGGTTCACGTACTACTATTCAACCTTGGATGTATATCATAGAGTTATAGCATAGGTAAAACCCTTTTATGTAGGAACCATAAAATCCCTAGCCCTTAGGAAAGGAATGTAACATAAAAGGAACAAATTAGATATATTTTTGCACAACCCTGCCTCCTGCATTCTGGTTGTGACATTCCTACACAATTTTTCCTGTTAACCATTTGGGAATTTTGTCACTACAATATTCTTCAGGCTGGAGTATAAATTTGGAGGAATTAAAAAAATGAGTATAGTGCTCCTATCAGAAACCTTATTTGGGTCCAATCCTATTAGATTCCTCTCTTCACCTTGATCACCATGGTACCTATCATTTATAAGCCTTTTTTTTTGTGGTCCCACCCACCCTTTCTAACACCCTTATTTGACACCTATCCCATTGACTTCCCCTTGTCACCCTGATTACAGTGGTGTCTATCACTTGTCCACCTTATTTCATTGGACCCATTCTCCATACTAGGCATTCCAACTTTCCAAATGGCCACCACTCTCACCCAAGAACGATAGGATGGAATCAAATAGAACAAGAAGACCATCTATAAAATGTATTCCAACTTTGACCACTCAGAGGACCAAGTCAAGACCAAAATTTCCAAAGTTGACAGTCGATTTGAAAAATTTAAGAGAAAATTTGACACCATCAATGCCACTCTCAACCAATTGTTGAACCGATCCCTAGGCCCCCCCTTCCCTCACCAAACCTCCCATGTAGATGGTGTTGACTCATACAATACTATGACCTTTCATTCCAACCCCTTTCATCGTGATCCTCATCTTTCCTGAGTTTAGGTAAATAAATTTGATGGCTCTTATCCCATGGGCTAGGTCACCTAAATGGAGCATTATTTTTCATTGCATGGAATTACTGATGAGTTGGAAAAACTTTGTTATGGTGTTATCTATATATATCATGAACGCAGGAAATTGTGGCAATGGCATAAAAATGCACGCCATGGGTATATTTCTTGGACCCAGTTTATTGTTGAGATTTATGAACACTTTGAAACCGACACCCACCATTTAGGCCATTTGACCAAGTTGAAAAAGTTTGGCACAATTGAAGACTTTATAACTGCCTTTGAGAACTTGGATTTCAGAATGGAGGGCATGGAAGATGCCTTCTTCAAGGAATGTTTTATCAGTGGACTAAAGGATGAAATATGCACCTAGGTCCTCATGAATCGCCCGTAGACTTGGTTGCAAGATACTAAATGTGTCAAAGAAGCACAAACATTTGACTTTTCCTAGAACTAAAACCCCTCTTTTCTTCCCCACCCTCAAACTACCAATCCTTCCCCTCATGCCAACCCCTTTCAAGATCCAAAAATTAACTTGGGAAGAAATGCCTAAACACCAATTTAAGGGTCTTTTCTATAATTATGATGAAAAATATTTTCTAGGGAACAAGTGTAAGGAACATAAGATTTTTATGGACATTTCTAAAGATGTTTCTGATGAGGAGGCTCAAGATTACCCTATGGAAGGAATACCCCCAACAAATGATCCTACTTTTCCCACTGATCCACTAGAACTTGAACTGTTTTTTTTCTACACACCCTCACTGGATTCTCTGCTCTCCAAACCCTCAAGTTAATTGGATAAATTAAGCATAGGAAAATCATAATCTTTGTTGACAGTGGCAACACCAATAATTTTTTTCATCATTTCATTTCCTAGGAAATAAATTGCTATATCCATAACCTCAACAATTTTCAAATCATGATTTCTAATGGAAATTCCATGAAATGTGGTGGGTGTTGTGAAAATGTGTGCCTACGAATTGGTCACTACCACCTAAAATATTATATGTTTGTTATCGACATGGGAAGTTGTGACATTATGATCGGTGCTAAATGGTTACACACTCTCATCCCCATCCTCATGGAATTTAAGGACCTCACCATGCAATTCCAATGAGAGGGATAGTAGTATAAATTACAAGGCATCACAATAGGATTTCCTAAGATCATCCACTCCCACCGAATGGAAAATCTACTAAAAAAGGTCATTATAGAATTATTTCCCAACCCCATTCCATTCACCCCATTAAGACACCCTCTGTGCACTCTAACCTCCAATCTATACTCTCGAGACACCAAGCTATTTTTAACACTCTCCATGCACTTCCCCCTTCCCGTAGTGCACACGATCATTCCATTCCTCTAGTACTAGGTAGTCTTCTTCCCAATGTTTTCCCTTATCATCATCCCTTTTTAAAAAAAAATGAAATTGATAAAATTGTTCTATTACCCCCCATGATAGGGGTAACTAAAGAGATGATGTCTCAAGGCACATAGGTTTAATACATGGAGTACCGAGAGCCACATGAGAATGCATAGCCCCTCCTCTCACCACACATCATTATTAGTCAACAATAGTAACATCCACCACACCATATTGGCCCACATAGAATAGTAGGTATTACTTCATGAGGTAACAAGTTTGGTCTTGTGTTAAGTGTCATTTTAATAATTGAAGCATTTGATCATTTTGCAAAGAGTCCTTTCTTTATTATGAAAAAAATTTCTTGGAAATTATACCTTTTGTCTCATTTCACCTTGGTGGTTGACATGGTTTCCTAGTAAGTGGGTTACCCTCAGGAAAATGGATATGACTAGGGGGTGTCCTTGAAGGGTCATCATACCATTCCTGCACATACTTATCACTTTCCCAACCTCTTCCCTTTTCTTTCCTCATCTTTTTGGTTTATGGGATTATTGACTCTGATAAGGGCTTGTACCTCATTTCATGGGAAGAAGGGGCTAAAGGCCCAGAGGTGTTGTAGATGTCAAGAGATAAAAGCCATAAATTATCCTGTAGATGCTCTCCCCAAGGTTTTGAGAGAAATGAAAAGATTCTCTATAAAAATTGAAGGACCTTTTAAAAAAAATAAAACACATAAATAACAAATGTCTCGCTTGTTTATGGAATGCATTTGCAGTGTCTTTTACTTTCCTTGCACATGGCACTCAATGTGTTCCTAGATACAAGTGGCATTGCAGATAACACTTTCACATGACATTGCAGATAACATTTTTCCTTGCACATGGCACTCAATGTGTTCCTAGATACAAGTTTTTAACATCCTTACCTTCTATTGCAGATAACACTCAATGTTTTGTACCATAATAAATTAATGTCAATAAAGGGCTTGGAAAAATGTTGCATTGAAAACGAGGATGTTACACACCCTCTACAAAGGCATCCATAAATGAGACAATATGAGCCCTTGATCAGTCAAGAACCCCATGCCCAAAAGTCATACCCCCATCCACCTCATATTCACTACATGACTTAGAGAGGGTATTCTTGGGAAACACTCCTTGACTTTGATATTGATCTACGCAATAGGGAACCATGAAAACCCTCCCATACTTAAATTTGGCAAGTTGTATAATGTATTTGAGTATTTGTTTAGTTTGAACAGGGGGGATTTAATGCACATGTTCAAATGGTTCTTTTATTGAATATGGCTTATTTGGAATGATACACGTGACTTGTGGACCCTTGGAGGGTATACTTTTTTGTCTTTGTAGGACCTTTCCAGGTGTAAGATATTCCATGGAGGAGTTGTGCCTTTTTTACCTTCATGGCGTGGGGGGGGGTTGGTGAAAACCCCAAGGATGAACGCCAAACCCCAAACGATGGGAAGAGGACCCCAGAGCCATTGTACACTTGATATTATGGATGTTTCCTTTGGAGGTGCCTGGACATCATTGGGTGATTACATTGTATCCCATTTCACTTGGACATTGGCCTTTGGAGGCCTAGGATGTCACCTTCTAAGCCTTGACGTCATGTGGAGACTAGGGTTTGATGGGATTGATGGTTACAAAAGAGAGGTGATGTGGTTTGAAGAAGGAATATGCATGACATGACACTCCAGAGCATGAGATATAGACAAATGGCCTTTGGAGGCCCAACAACTTGCATCTAGAGGCTCAACATCTCACTTTTTGGGCCTAGTGTCACCCTTTATGGCATGACATCACCCTTCTAAGGGATTTAATTTATGTATTTTTTTTTTTTTCAAATTGTAAAGGAAAATAAAGGGGGTCAACCCTCTTTTAATTTGTTGTTGACTTTATTATGTAGATAAATTGGTTTTATATGAACTCATATAAATAGAGGTCACCTCACCTTCATTTTAGACATAACTCACTTGAGAATTACATAAACTCTTGGCCTAAATTTTTTCCCTTCTTAGGAAATTCACTCTCTCTTGTATTTAGTGGAAAATGGATGCTTTTACTTGTCTAATGGTGGAATAAGGCTAGAGACTTCTTGCATGCTTCTTATTGGAAATTGTGGTGGAATATCTTGATAAGTAAGGGTTTTTCATGCTATATCTTGGATTAGGTAAGGAATTTCTTCAATTATATGTGTTTCTTTTTTTATTTCAAGGTTATTTTTTCAAACCCTTGGAGGAGTATAAGGGAATACACCCTCCATCAAGGATATATCTTTTATCACCACTGAAAAGGATATTTAAAAGGTTGCTACAAGGAGTAAAAAGGCTTACACCCTTGCATATTTACCTTGTTAAGGTTTGTTTACTCTAGGGAGTAAAAAGGCTTACACCCCTAGATGAGTAATAAACCTTAGCTCATAAAAACGAGACTCCATAACTCAGTAGATGAGGAACTAATCATTTTTGCTTGGAGATTGAATATTGTGCATTGGTAAACATGATTTCAAGGAGATTGAATTGTTCAAGTTTGGAATTTAATTCTACATGATTTAAGCTATATTATGCCCTAAGGGCGTCTTGATTATCCAAGTGATCTAGTTGTTGTAATAAAAAGTTATCTATAGACAATAGGGATGCAACAAACATTCTCTCTTTCACTCACTTACTTACTTTTCTACCACTGGAATTCACTTGCAAGCTGTCATAATTGATCTACTGCTTGAGGGATATTGTTTGGGTGGATTGCTTGTTTATTCTAGTGGCTATAACTTTCTAATGTAGAAATTTTTTTCTACATACATAAGGATGCTATAAAATCTTTCTCATAACACTTGATAACACCCCTATTTTTCTATCAAAGTCTTGGTTTAATTATTGGAAGATTGTCTACTAGTTGTTGGCTTTGTTTTCGAACATCATACACTTGATTTTGATGGTTTAATTTGCATCCACATTAACTTATTTACTTTGATATATATATTTCTGTATTGCTGCAATTTTGGGACATGCACGTTTCTTTCTGATTCCCCATTGATTTTGAGGATTTAATCATCACATATTGTATTGTTATGGGTAGGGATAACATTGTTTTGTAGGTACACAACCTTGGCAACCATTTATCATCTCATAATAGCTTTTCTCAAAGCCTCATTTCCATCCTTGACCTTGAACTATAGGGTCACTCTTCGATCACTCTCCATCTTCCATCACAATCCCCCTAGGGTCACCCAGGAATCCTCCCTTCTGTTTGAATTTTCCTTCACTAAAACAAGGGGGACATCTATTGAGGTGATAGTGATAGGAGTTCCCAATTGTGTCACACATTTGGTGGTTGGGTTGGGCTTTTCCCAAACTACAAACTGTGCGATAACATGTTAAAGAATTTCTAGAAGACAATGTTATCTATCGTATTACCATCCCCTATTCTTCTTCGGTAGTCATGGTACTCAATAAATAAGGAACTTGGTGCATGTGTCATGATTTTCGTGCCATCAACAAACTCACAATCAAAGAAAAATTTCCCCTTCCTTTCATTGATGACCTTTTGGATGAATTAAGTGGTGCTCAGTACTTTACAAAAATTGATCTCCATTTTGGCTACCACCAGATACGTATGAAATATCAAGCAGGGATGATTTTAAGGATGGAAAATTATTTTAAAATGTAGAAACCTTGGTGAATCTTACTAATCCTTCATATTCCAACTATAAATGATTGGCGATATTTTTGTAAAAATATTCAAATTTCTAAGGGTTTTATCTAGTTTTTATAAATTTTTGGTGATTTTTAAGGTAAAATAATTTTATCCTATAGAATTTGGGTGAATCATTTTTAAAATAGTGAATCTCGTTTTTTGAAAAACCATGGAAAATTGGCCCATGAGTGAAATTTAGCCCCTAAAATCATCCCTGAATTATCAAGACATCCCCAAGAATTTATTTTTCACTCATGAGGGTCACTATGAGTTCTTGGTCATGGCCTTTATCCTATGTAATTTCCCCTCCACTTTTCAAAGTATTGTGAATCATAACTTCCATCCTTTCCTCCATCATTTTTTCTTAGTTTTCTTTGATGATATTCTGACCTATAGTGAAACTTGGCAAGCCCATCTTTCCCATGTGGATTAAGTTCTCCATCTATTGTCTAAGCACAAAATATTTCTCAAACAATCTAAATGTGATTTTGGTGCCTCTGAAGTTGAGTATATGGTACATATTGTAGGAAAGGATAATGTATGGGTGGATCCTAAGAAAATTGAAGCTATGAAGGATTGAACTCACACTAAAAATATTAAAATATTGCATGGGTTCTTGGTTTTAACGAGCTATTATTGTAATTTTGTTTAGAATTATGGTAACTTGCATCTCCTCTCACTACTCTCCTTAAAAACAATGATTTCAATTGGAATCTAGAAGCTAATCAGTCCTTCCAAGGCTTGAAAGAGGCTATGTGCACTACTCCTATCCTATCACTACTTGAATTCACCAAGAATTTTGTCCTGGAATGTGATGCGTCAAGAAAAGGCATTGGGGCAGTCCTCATGCAATATGGTCGAGCTTTGGATTTCACTAGCAAACAACTATTAGAGCGACATTTGGGCCAATCAACCTATGAAAAATAAATGTTCGCTATTATGCATGATGTGGATCCATGGAATCCTTATCCTCTAGGGCAAAGATTCCAATTTAAAATTGATCATTATAGCCTCAAGTATTTTTTGGAGCAAAGAATTTGCTCCCCGGAGCAACAAAAATGGGTGACCAAGATGTTTGGATATGATTACGAGATCATATACAAGAAGGGGAAATAAAATGTGGTTGTTGATGCTCTTTCAAGGAAATAAGAAGAAGGGCACCTCTTTTCCCTCTCATTCATTGTAGCAGAATGGATTCAAGTTGTTCACCAAGAATGGTTGCAAGACCCCAAACTTTCTAGCATGATCCACAAATTGCAATAATATACTCAAGATTCTCCAAGGTACTCTTAGCACAATGAAGAGATTTTCTATAAAGGTTTATTGTATTTAAGAAATTGTCAAACCTTAAATCCACGGTTTTGTCTGAGTTGCATGCTTCACTGCTTCACCCATAGTTGGGCTTTCAAGGTTCACCAAAACCAATGAATGGGTCAAGAAATATTTTTTCTTGAATGGTATGAAATAGGACATTCACACCTTTTTGGCCAAATTTGATACATGTCCATGCAATAAGGGAGAAACATTCAAATCACTAGGCACACTCCAATCGCTCCCGATTCCCCCCTACTATTTGGAGGGATATTTCTATGGATTTTATTGTTGGCTTACCTAAATCAGGAAATAAGTCAGTCATCATGGTGGTACTAGACCATCTTTTTAAATATCCTTATTTCTGTGCTCTTCAACACCTATTCACCTTATCCATAGTGGATCAAATGTTTATGGACAATATATTCAAACTCCATGGAATGCCTCATTCTATTGTATCTGACTGAGATCCAAATTTCACCAACAATTTTTAGAAAGAATTTTCTAGGCTCTAGGGAACCCGATTGCATCTCAATGTCGCTTATCATCCCCAGATGGAAAAAATTAAGTTGTCAACAAGTGTTTGGAAACATATTTACGATGTTTTGTATATGAAAGACAAAATCAGTGGGCTCAGTGGTTGCCCCTAGATGAATAGTGGTACAACACATCTTACCATACTTCCACTTGCATGACTCCTTTTGAAGCAATCTACGAGTAAAAGCCATAGTCATTTCTCGCATACATGCCAGGTGTCTCCAAGGTTCAGGAGGTTGTCAACGATATTATAGTTAGAGTAGACATTCTTCGTACCCTCAAAGAAAATTTGGTCATGGATCATAATTGCATGAAACAACAAGAAAATCAGGGTCATATAGAACATCAATTCGTTGAAAGGGACCAAACATTTCTTTTTCTGCAACCTTATAAGCATACTTCACTGAAATTGAACACTATAAAAAATTTACCCCCAAATTTTATGGTCCTTATACAATTCTCAAGCGATTAGGGATCGTGGCCTACTAGTTATCTCTTCCTAGTCATCCTAAGCTCTATCCTATTTTTCATGTCTCGCGCTTAAAGAAAGTGATTGGAACTAAGTGATAGACTCAAACCAATCTCCGTAAGTTGGATGAAGAAGGTTCCATTTGGTTGTAGCCACAAGCATTCTTGGACCAACGAGAGTGTTGTCTCTATTAGTGCACCATCAAGGGAGTGTTATTTTAGTGGAAATATACAACTCCAAAATATTCCACCTAGGAGCCGACTACCATTCTGCAACAATTTCTTCATCTCAAGCCTTTATGACAAGGTTGTTATTCGAGGGGGAGGGCATGTTAGGGGCCTAACCTCCCTAACACATAACGTATGTAGAATAATATATTTTCTATTTAATAAAGGCCGACATTAGTTTATAAGGCCTATTGAATAATGTGAACAAGTTTAATTTAAGAAGACTTAACATAAGCTTCCACTTCTATAAATATCTTCCTTTAGAATGTTCTTTAGAAGACAGAATTAGTATAAATATGAGTATAAGGCATGAGAAAGTATTGTCTTGAGAATTACTATACAAGATATTTTCTTTGTTGGAGGTTTACCCCTCAAAGAGGCAAGTGAACTTGGATTTCTATCACTAAAGGTATCATTTTTGGTGTTGTGATTCTCTATATTTTGTTGTTCTACTAGTATTTGTTGCAATATTTTTTGTTCTACATAATTATAATACATTTGGTACCTTACACTCTCATTCATGGATTGGGTAGTGCTAAAAAATTAGTAACTTCCCTGAACTTAGCGCAACCACTTTCAAATATCCATGAGAATAACGACGCAAGACTTGATTTCTCTATTGGAGACTATTTTTTCATGTAGATTTGATCTATTTATCCCCAAAAGATTTCTTAGATCTGATCGTCTATTCAGTGTATCTTTGTTGATATTTTCTATGTGTATCCATGGTGTTTATTACCCAAAAGTCCCCAAAAAATGCATATAACACCCCCTAAATCCCTATAAAAACCCCTTACCCAATACCTATATTCCTACTTCAATTAAAAAATACCTCCTCCCCTTAATATGAAAAAATATATTAACCTCCCCCCTTTAATATTAAATAATATCTTAACTTCATTTTTCCCAATTTTAAAATCCCATTTATGAACGGACATGATAAGATATTGGTCAACAAGTGAATCCCCCATGTAAAAAAACTACAAGTGTTCAGATCAATACAACTAGGTCATTCATCCAAAATATTTGATACAATGAAAAAATTAAAACTAGGGTTCATGAAAATAAGAAGTTGTCCTTGATGGGACTCAAAGACCTCCTAGGTTTCTTCTTGTAGCTCCAATCCTTATTTGGTTTACTTGTTCTCTTTAGTGTTTTTGTCTGTGTAGAAATGTACAAATGAGATGTGAGATATTGCAAATTATTGATGTCCCAGAATAATGGATCAAGTAAGAAGTTCCTCAAAACAAAGTATCCTTTCATTCATTCTACGACTAAGAGGGAGTCACCAAGAATTTGTAATTGTGTGAACCCTTTTTCAAGTGCTATAATGAGAACCAAATTCAGATATCAGAGTTCACTCAAGTTGTTTGTGGTGTATTCGATTCTATATCTAAAGAAAATAGAATGATTTGGGAAGATTAATATGATTCTCTTGACCCCTCTTTGAATGGATTGCCTTGAGAGAATCCATCAAAGTAAGCCCATGTAAATTCTTCATTGATATGAACAATTGAGTTCCAACTCTTAGCATATACCTTGTTGAGTTCTAAATCTCTCCATGAGAGCCACTATTTCTAGTGTTTGTTTACCATCAGGCCACATGCAATGTGTCATAGGCAGAATAAACACTTATATATAAGGTTGTAAATGAGGGGAATTGGAAGCCTATACAAATCCTTACTCCTCATCCATGGTTCGAGGCCTACCTCAAACTTATCCCCTTTTATTAAATGCCAAATCAACCAATTCTTGATTAGGGGAAAGAACATGATCATGTATTTTTATATGATTTAGGAATTCAAAGTTTTTTTATTTGGATTTGAATCCAATCCTCAATGGAAATGGAAGAAAGATAATTTTCCTTTATAGTTTGAACCCAAAGGCCCTATCCCTATAGAAAATGATCTGAATTAGATCATTATATTATTTTTCATCTATCTTATTTCTTTTAGAGTGGAGAAAATAGGAGGAATTACCTTGCATGGTTATTTTAATGGTAGGTCCTAGTTTGGAAAATTGGGGTTTGAAACCTTCCAGAGCAATTTTCAAGCATCAAACGACATTTTTTGGGGTCAAAACTTCCCATATTTACCTTGGAACCCATGACACTATTCTACACATTGATACCTTTCCAATAATACAACAATCGTGTCAATCAGAGCTTGTATGCAGAAGTTATGCCTCTTGCAAGTTGACCTGCCATGTTGATCACCATGATATGAGTGGATTCCAGGTCAACCTCCATTAATACTTCATATGGGTGTAGCCATATATGAAATTTAAATAATATTATATAAGTTACAAAATATTATCACAATTGAGGGCTGAGAAAGTCAAAACCATACCCTTATATGGATATCAGGTGATGCTAAATACTAGGCTGCTAGGAGGAGAGGGGTTCCATTCTTGAGCATTGTTTTTGTTCCATAGTTGAGAAGAGCACCTAAGTGGTATTTTGAGAGCACAAAAGAGGAGGATATATTATATAGAATCCATACATGACATACTATAAAATGTAACTCCACATATAGTGTCTCTTTCTTTGTACTTACATTTGAAGAAAAAAGAGTAGAGTGGCCTCACATTCTAGCTAGGTTTTCTCCCGTATTTGGTTTCCTAGGTTATATATTGTGTTAATTTGTGGATGGTGTGAGTATTTATTTATTTTTCTCTATTTTTTTCATTTCATCTATTTCATACATTTTAAGCAAAAAATCAGTAATTAAAGAATTTGAGACCTAAAGGAAATTGACCTTCATAGTGAAGATTTTGGTTTTTTATTAGATACGTTGTGATGAACTGTCCAGTAGAATATCCATGGAAGTTTATATAATTTTAGTACTGAGATATTTTGAGAAAAATAATAAATTTTTGAGACCCCATCCTCAAAATTTTGGGATAGCAATCTTTTTCCAGATACCATTTCCATGCCTTTCTTTTTAGCGTCAGCCCTGAATCAGATGGAATGATAGTAGAGTTGTTTTATTCAATCAATAAATCCTTTAGATATTCAAGAATGGACCATCCAATAAAATAGGATTTCCTAAAGGATGGAATTTACTAGGACCAATTTCCCTCGATGGGAAATCCATTTCTTGCACCGATTGTTTATTCTTTTCTCAAACATAGCTATGAGCCACTGCCGACCACCTTTGAGTCATAGGTTGTCCTAAGTGGAATAAAATTTATTTGAAACCCATGCCAACAATTTTCATAGGAAGGAGGAATATATAATTTATATATAGTCTCTTAGGATCAAAGAGACCCAAACAAGTTATCATTAATTTGGATGAATTCACCACCATGCTCGTGATTTCTTATAAGAGATCTAGGATTTCTTTGAGTGTATCCACCATTATTTTTGAGCCATCATATAATATAAGTATGTTTTCCATGAAAAGTAAATGAGAAACATTATAGGAATTCCCTATTGAAATACATTTAAAGGAACCATTTGCTGAGGTTTCCCTGAGTGCTCTTCTAATACTTTACACTAGTAGAATAAAAAGGAGTGGGTATAGTGGAAACCACTGCCAAATTCCTCTTTCAATATTGAAAAAGGGTGAGGCTACTCCATTATTTATCATTTCAAAGGAAACCAAACTTATGCATCCCATTACCCAAGCCACAAATTCAGTATTGAAACCTAGGTGGATGAGAATGACATGAAGAAATAACCAATTTATTTAGAATCAAAGAACATGGAGAGGTCCACTTTGACTATCATATCCTTACAACCTCATGAATTTTTCCACCTTAGAGGAAACCAAACTACTTAGGGGATATATGTTAAGAAACAATTTATTTCAATCTTCTAGAAATGATTTTGTAAATGTTTTTGAAGAGTGATATGGGTTGCAAAATTTGATAGGCATTGGATTGTTTGTGTTTGGGATGAGTTTTATGAAGGTGGTGTTGAAATATGATAGAGTTTTCCTAGATTTTCTTGAGGCCTCCAACACCCTTCTAAGGTGATTTTCAATGAAATCATAATAGATGAGGAAAAATTCAATAGGTAGTCCATCAGGACCAAGACTCTTGTCCTTCTAAAAACTTTGAAGAGTTTTGAAGAGCTCCTGTTTTCTCACCTCTTCCATGAGGGCTTGATTATCCTCAAGTTACAAAAATCTATGAAATAAACTAGATAATTAAATAATGGGGTTTATGGTGGTGTGGTTTTCATATTTAAATAGAGATTGAGAGTATATAATGACACCTTGAATAGCTATATATGGGAATTCTTCAGCCCAATTTTTGAGACAAAGTTAATAGTTTTCCTACAATTGGTGAATCTATGAAAACTTTTTGTGTTGTCATGTATTTCTTAAAATTACATCACCCTTCTCTTTAAGTACCACTCTTTCTCTTTGTCTATGAGTGTCTTCCTTATTTTATTTTCAAGTTGACTTATCTTGATTTCTTGAGAGTCGATCATAAAATAAAACCCTTCCTTTGATACGATACAGGCTAGAACCTCTTTCAATTCTCGTAATATTTTGTCATCCTTGTGTTTTTTCTCTTTTGACCACTGGATTGTTGATTGCTTGGCTTTGTTCAAATTTTGGTGGAATTTTATGGTTTTTGATTTATTGAGAGTGTTCTCAAAGGGTGTTGAGGAGTCCTTTAGTTTTTGAACAAAATCATCTTCTTTGAGCCACTGAGGGTTCAACTTGAATGGGCTTGGTAGATTTCCTTGAGTAGGGTCCACCTCCAATAGAACTATATTGTTATCGAAGTCCCCACCAACTAAGACCTATGAATGAATTCTGAGAGACCCTCCAAGAAGTCCCCACCAACTAAGACCCATTGAAAAATTCTGAGAGCCCCCTCCAATAACTCCCCACCAATCGAGACCCATTGATGAATTCTAAGAACCCCTCCAAGAAGTCCTTTGTAACATGGAAATCATTTAAATTATTTGCAATTCTTCGATTTTTCTAACTTGGGGTGATATTGAATGGATTGATGTTTAGGAGCCCTACTTTCTCTATATTTATTAAGAATAAGTTAGAAAGGATACCCGCTTAGGTAGTTCCCCCCTATATCTCAGATGCACGAAGAGAAAAATTTAGGTCTCTTCCAAGTTGTTTGGCATAGGTATTGAATCTTGTCACTGCACAATGAAAAACCCATGGTGTGCACAACATAGAATTGTGGCATGTACAAGGTCTTGCCAAAACCTAGGGTTCCCAATCATTTGAAATAAATTTACTTACAATGAGCATTTTTCCACAAGAAAGTGATGTCAAGCGAATAGAGAATAGAGCTTGGAGAGGGCCACTACTATTCAAAAACCAATTTCCACTCCATTTATGTTTAATTTATTTCCATGAATTATATTTTACCTGAATGCAAATATAAATCCTTCTTGTAATCATTATAAGCCATATACATTAATTAAAATAAATTTTAAAATTTCACTACATTAATTAAAATAAATTTTAAAATTTCACTATGCACAATACTTGTTGTAGCTCCAGTGCTCCAAGGACACCATCTCCAACTTCATATTGAATAAATATAGCGATATAATAATTATTGGCTCCAGGGTCAATATGAAAGGAAACATTCACCCTCAAATTTTGACAAGGGACGCTATATGACAAAATAATTCTTGCTTTGAATTGTGTGTTTTAAAAATGATCGAAATGGGTTAAATTAATGACGGAAAATGGGATAAATTGATGAGATATCACTAGATAAATACCATTGGAATAATATCAAAACGATTCCAATCTTACGTAGGTATGCATCTTTGTCGAGAGATGCAATGTTGTCAAATGTGGTATTGGTGAGATCAAAGTATGTTTTTCCAAATCCACATATTCCACCTAGACGTATATCAGTAATCACCACAGTCATGACTGTCCCAGAACAAACACCATTCTCCATGCACTTTTTCTGTTTAGAGAAAACTTACAAGAATCCCCAACAAGATAAAATTTATTAGTAAAAATTGTAACAAAAGTTCAATCAATACTTGATAGCAGGCTCCACAATCTTTTCCTTCCTTGAAATGGGACTAAACTTCTTACATCTAATTTTTATTGGAAAAAAGATTCTTTCTTAATGTTTCCAAACCCATACCCACAAGCACCTCTTGTCACAAAATACAATTTTCTCAATCATGTTCATTTCATAAATTATCATAGGTAACATGGATAAATGTTACATATCTCTCAATTTTACATGTAATATAAATAACATGTTTCAAAAAACTCAATGTGATTACCTTTACTTCTAACTCCATGTAGATTGTCATATGACATAGCAACGGTCAACTGCCGGTCATTATTCATATCTACTTACACATGTTGCAAGTTCGATTGCATAATTCAAAGAAAGTCTCATTCTCACGGCCAACAAAGTAAACAACATAGAAGTTTATATTAAGCTTAGAGAAATCACCCTAGATGAGAATACGAAGAATGTATATATTTATAGTAACCTTTTTAGCAACAATATAAATTATATTAGTATGTTATATTATTTTATAAATTGTATAACTTATTTATGTCCATCATATCATTTATAAAAAATCATGTTAAACACCTTTCTATATGCATAGTTTTAGTAGAAGAGCCAGGGATATAAATACATCATAGTAAATGACTAGAGCAATAAAATGTATTTGTTCCAAGTAATTAATTATACACAATAATGCTTACTAAACAATTGTACAAATAAAATTAAACAACATAAAGTTACTTAAACAAATCTAATCATAGACACATGTAATAAATTGTAATAAATTGAGTATCACTACGTAACATAGATATAAATACATAACATCATGTGAACAAATGTAACACTATAATACGTAAGAGTTAATTAATTATAATGTAGCTTTCTTTAATGAGAAAAAATATAACCCTATTTTAAATTTTATATATATCTTTATTATTATTTTTTAATTTTAATAAAAAAAAACATATACATGGATATGGATAACATGTGTTTACTAGAACTCCAAGAGAAAAGCATGGGACTTGTTCCTTAAAAGCATGTGTTTTTGGACATATATTCTCATAAAACAATTTTTTATTTATAATATATAATTTTTATATATTATTGATATATTCTCATAAAACAATTTTTTATTTATAATATATAATTTTCATATATTATTGCTAAGTATGAAATGTATTTTGTTTTATTAAATGTTATTTATATTTATAATTTTTTTTTTATTAAAAAAATATAAAAATAATAAAGATATCAACAACAATTAAAATAAATTTATATTTTCTTATTAAAAAAATAGTATTATAATTAATTTACTTTCATATATATTATAGTGTGTTTACATTTAATGTTACGCATTTGTATCTATTTTACATAGTTAAAATTATTTTATTATAATTAATTCATATTTTACATATATTAATTAGATTTTTAAGTATTTTTTTTAACTTCATTTTACATATATCTATAATTAAATTTGTTTAAGTATCTATGTTTTTTAACTTTATTTATCATAAAGATGTCACATTATAATTAATTTACTCTCATATATATATATATATATATATATATATATATATATATATATATATATATATATATATAAATATAAATGTATTTACATTTAATGTTACATATTTGTATCTATATTACACAATTATAGTTATTTTATTATAATAAATAAATAAATAAATATATATATTTAAATATTCATGTTTTTAATTTTATCTATAAGTAAATTTGTTTAAATATCTATGTTTTTTAATTTAAGTATTTATGTTTTTTAACTTTTTCTATAACTAAATTTGTTTAAATATCTATGTTTTTTTAACTTTATTTATTATAAAGATATAGCATTATTGTGTTTACATTTATATTATAGTGTGTTTACATTTAAAATAAAGACATAGCATTATAATTAATTTACTCTCATATATATTATAGTGTGTTTACAATTTAATGTTAACTTTATTTATTATAAATATATAACATTATAATTAATTTACTCTCATATATATTATAGTGCTTACATTTATATTATAGTGTGTTTACATTTAATGTTACATATTTGTATCTATACTACATAATTATAGTCATTTTATTATAATTAATTCACATTTTACATAAATTTGTTTAAGTATTTATGTTTTTTAACTTTATTTATACAATTGTTTAGTAATCATTATCATGTATCATTAATTGCTTAGAAAAAATACATTATAATGTTCTAAATCATTCACATTTACTATGATATATTTATATTCATGTTTCTTGTACTAAAAGTATGTGTGACCATTATGGAAAGATGTTTAACATGCTTTTTCATAAATGGACACAAATAAATTATACAATTCATAAAATAATATAACATATTATTATAATTTAAAAATATTAATAAGAGTATAGGGAAGATCAAGATATTGAAAAAATCTAAACCAATTATGTTGTTAAAAAAGTTAATATATATATATATATATATATGTTGATTTCTCTAAGCTTAATGTAAGCTTTTATGTTGTCTACTTCGTTGGCTTTGAAAATGAGATTTTCTTTGAATTATGCGATCACATATGTGACATGTGTAAGCTATTGTGAGTAATGACTGGCATTTGACCATTGCTACGTGGTACGACAATCTATATGGCACCGGAAGTGAAGCTAATTGCAATAAGTTTTGTTTTTTGAAACATACTATTTACATTACATGTAAAATTGAGAGATATATAACATTTATCATTGTTATTCATGAGAATTTACAAAATGAACGTTTTATTGAGAAAATTGTATTTTGTGACAGGAGGCTCTTGTGGGTTCGGTAGCATTGTGAAAGAATCCTCTTTCCAATAAAAAAATACTTGCAGGAAGTTTAATCCTATTCAAAGAAGTAAAATATTGTGGTGCTTGCTATCCAATGGATTGAAATATTGTTACTGTTTTTACTAATAAAGTTTACCTTGTTGAGGATTCTCGTAAGTTACCTCTAAATAGGTAAAAAGCATGAAGAATGGTGTTTTTTATGGAATGGCCATGACTATGGTGATTATTGATATATGTTCAGGAAGAATATGTGGATCTGGAAAAAACACACTTTTGATTTCAATGGTGTCGCATTTGACGACATTACATCTCCTCGTAAAGATGCATACCTATGTAATATTGGAATCATGTTTATATTATTCCAACAATATTTATCTAGTAAAATATCTCATCAATTTGGCCCATTTTCAGTTATTAATTTGACCCATTTCAATCATTTTTAAAATGCATATTCAAAATTAGACTTGTTTTTGTTATAGGGTACCTTGCCAATATTTGGGGTGAATGTTGCCTTTCGGATTGACCCCGTAACATCCCCACTATAATCCCCAATTGAATTAATGCATAATGTACATATGAATGTGACTATGGCCAAGTGATGTAATATGTGAAATGTGTTTTCTGAATTTTAATAAATATAATGTGATACCATCTGTTGAGAATATGGATAGAGATGGGGGATGATTAATCCACAAGAGAGAAGGAAATGCCTAGGTGTGTCTAAGAGGGACCCAAGGGGGAAATGGTTTATGGGTATCAAGTCAAGCCCATATTTCTTAATTCTATTATCTTTTCAGTCAACCATATATATTTTTTTGAGTGTATGCAAATCCAATCATTGAATACTTGTTAGAGGGTGGGTGTAGAAGTCACTTCCATAGTTATTGGAAGCACGAGGATGTAGTACAATCAACATTGGGCAGAGTGAGCAGTTAATTATCTTGGGAAAATATAGGAAATTTGTATGGGGAGTATAGGTGGGTTTTCACATTCAGTCTGAACATGAACAACAAGTAGAGAGCATGGGAAAAAGAGCACCAAATCTAGAGAAGAGAGGCTGGGAAAATTATGGAACATGTTGGAGCATTTTTGGAGAATTTTGGAGCTGGAAAATAAAGAACCGGGTTGTCAATCCTGGAGAGTGAGCTCTTGCATGAGTTGCACTATAACAAAAAGTGTTTGTTGTTGTTTTCTTGGTAGTTTCATGATAATGAGTTCCCTTGACTTCCCAGTAGAGAGATTCTTGGTTAACTTTGCTAGAGAGACCCTAATAAATGGATGGGACGCACAATGAAATCTGTTATGTACCAAAGAATGAATACATAAATATCACAATATATTCACAGAGAAATATAGAAAAAACCACACTTTATTATAATAAAACCCTTGAGGTAGGGAAACACCATACAATGGATCCTATTATGGAAGGGATCCTCTCCTGTTCACTTGCCTCTTCGATGGGACATCCTCATATTGAGCTACTTCTCCAAATAAAATACTTCTCTTCACATCCCATTACATTGCTTGAACCCCTTTATATAGTGCTACCAACCACCTAAGAACATTCTAGAGGAGGAACTTTATAGAAGAGGAAAATTCTAAGAAGTCCTCTTACATTTATTATATCTAACTACCATAGTGGGCCTTATTTAATAATATAGTGGACCTAGTCCACTTTACATTGAATGGCATCCACTATTATCACTATGGGACCTCTAGGCCCCCCACTACCTCTCTAGATACCTAACATTCAATCCCCCTGTTGGTTACTACTCTCTTACTACTTCTTAGGCTGACCTAAGTTCATATCTAAACAAGCTTCCAACAAAGGTGCCCTTTAAAACTATCGGCCCTCCTGGTAAACCAGAAGGCAACACAACACACATAGTGTACTGCACAGTCTCACCCGAGATAGTTCTATGGGTGACTGCAATGCTCAAGTGCTTGTAGTCTGGGAATGAGTGGGGATTTGGGAATAGACTGGGATTATACTTTGTGATTTTCATGTATTTACTATCTCATCCATCTAGATTTAATATATTGTCCTTCTTTATCCATGCATGCAAATCAACAAATCTAACTACTTTGTTCAGAAATTTATCTAAGAGTTTACCATTGGCAGAAAATACATAAGCAATAAACAATTCACATAACACATGATCTACTGTGGTTCACCCCCTCCTGGGATACACCCACAAAGATTTGGTTTCTCTTCTATTTTATTATAGTTTCTCCAAAATCATGGCACTACGCACATTACATTATATGATCTTATAATCTCAACTTGCTTCTTGATCCATGTGAGGCTGACTAGATCACATCAGGCTCCTCAGCCTGCGATCTAACCCTTGAGATCGAGCTACTTAACTTTCCCACATCTTGACAACTACAAAAAGGTGACATATCCTACAAGCTTTACACAAAATCATCCTCTATTACATGTTAGAGCCTCTAAAACAATAACAAAATCCCAACTCTCTTGACCTAGAAATCCTAGGTACTTATTTATACTTATTCTAGGCTTATCATCCATTACAATATCCTACCAAAACCCTAACCCTAACCCTAGCATTGTTAGGTATTCTTGCATGCATGCCTTGCATGCTTTCCTCCTTTGTATGCAGCTTTACCTTGTACGTGCTTCTTTTCCTGCTAGCTATATTTCTTCCACTTCATGCTTTTCTTTCCAAAATTAGCCTTTTTCCCAAAATGAGCTTGCGTCCAATATGCCCCCAACACTGAAATGTGGCTTGTCTTGAGCCACCTAGACTTTGCGCGCTCCCTTGACAACCTCTACTAGACTATGGAACTTGTCTGTAAGTTCCCTTCCTTGTGTTTGGACCTGTGTAGCTTTTTTCGTGAGCGCTTCTAACGCTTGCGCTGTGATCTCCTCCTTAATCATTTTTATGCACTTTGACCGTTCTTGCACCATGTTCTTATTTTCCTCCTCCAACTGCACGATAATCTCTTCTTCTAGATCCTAGAGAGGTTCCATTTATGCCTGTCTCTCTTGCCTCTACATCTGCACTACTATTAGCTCTGCTTGCAACTTCTTCATGTCTTGTGCTCCCTTGAGACACTCGGTGATGCTCATTGTTTTCTTCCTCTGCTTGAGGTCCTGAATGGCTGCGCTTATATTTCCTTCTTCCTAGTCCCACTGTTAGACCTGTTCATCTTCCTCTAATAATGTCCACAGCTGCGCTACCCTGTCAAACATGTCCAAAACTATGCTAACTTGTATTTCCATTTCATCCACTTTTTCTGTAGCTTGTTGTCTCCTTTGTTCTTTGACCTTTGGGGGAGTCATAGGAATGAGTTTTTCCTTGATGTTTTCAATCTCCTGCCAGTATTGATCAATTGTTTGCACAATGTGATCAATATTCTACGCTGTGTTGGGCTCTACTTATTGCGTGTTGTTTGGGATTCTTTTATAGGCTATAATCACTCCCTACTCGAGCCTATCCGCGTGATATTTTTGTTCTTGTTTCTTCACAATTAGCTGGTTTCATGTTATTTGGAGAATTTTTGTGACTCCTTTGCCCACTTCTAGGTTGGTGGCATCTGTGCAGGCACTTGACTGCACTTCCTTCATGACACTCACTTGTATCCCATAGAGAGCCTTTGTGGGTATCTACGCTAGTTTTATGTCCAGCTCTTCGAGCTCCTACAGTGGTGTCTGTGCTGTTTCAGGATCCAACTTGATCATTTCACACATGATGGTAAATATGTCACTGCTCTAGATGACAAATTGGACTATCTCTTCATGCTACTTCTGCGCTGGTGGTTGTTAATGTTTAAGCCATTATTATAGTTCTTTGCATTTCAATAGATAATAGCAACATAAGACAAGATCACTGAGAAATACACAATCACAAGAGACACACCATTTATCTTGGGAAAGCCTCTAGGGGAAGAAAACCCAACAAAAATTCCTTATTATAGATAGCCAATACAATGCCAAGAGATAACTTAAGCTAATATAGAATATCCTCTCCCAAAGATGCGCCACTCTCTCTCTCTCTCTTCTCCAACTGCAATTCTAAAACTTGTCTCTCAATGAACAAGTGAGGTGTGTGTCCGAGTGAGGTGTTAGCCTCCTTTATTTATACAAATCTGGCACGTGTGAAGTGTCTCTTCACTGTCAGGGCCAACTTCTCAGACTGGGTGGTTATAACCACCTTTATTATATTTCGGGGCCTCTTTGATATATTCTGGGGCTGACTTCTTCTTTTGCCTTTTACACTTACATTATGACCAATTCGCAAAAGGGGATTTGGTCCTTTTACAATAACCAACATGATCAATACACAATGGGGATTGATCCAATGAATAATATATCAAATAATAATAAGAATACACTTTGCAGTTACATTATTTCAACACTCCCACTTAACAAGAAGGGTATTCTTCAACATCATCAGGCGAGAGAGAGCGGACAACATCATCAACAACATAAAGTGGGTGAGAGGACAACATCATAAATATCATCTTGGAACATTGACTGGCGTATCTATAAATTATCGAAAGTTTTCTTCATCGGAAGCATCGTCATTCTCAAAGGAATGCAATCATCATCTGCATCAATATGTATTAGTATAAAACTGATACATCATCATCATCACAGCATGAGGCTGGCTCATCATAATACAGGACTGGCTTTATGTCATAGCTGTCAAGCTGAAAGCTCAGTACTTGTTTTTCTTTACGTCACAACAATCAAGCTGGAAGCAAGATACTAGACTGGGTTTATGTCACAGCTTCTCAAGATGGAAGCACAGTACTAGTCTCATCTCAATGTCTTGCTTTACATCACAACACTTAAGTTGGAAGCAAGATACTAGACTGGCTTTACATCACAGTTGTCCAGCCAAAAGCACAATACTAGTCTCATCTCAACGTCTTGCTTTACGTCACAACACTTAAGCTAGAAGCAAGATACTAGACTAGCTTTACGTCACAACTTTCAAGCCGGAAGCACAATACTAGTCTCATCACATCGTCTTGATTTATGTCACAACAATAAAGATGGAATCAAGATACTCGTCCTTCTTTACGTCACAACAATCAAGTTGGAAGTAGGATACTAGACTAGATTTACATCGCAACTGTCAAGCTGAAAGCACAGTTCTAGTCTCATCACATCATCTTTCTTTACGTCACAACTATAAAGCTGGAAACAAGAGATGTCTTATCACAACAACTACTCCCCCTTTTGAAGAAGGTCCTTTCAGACTATACCAAGCTTATCTAGAAAGTGCTCAAACTTTACACAAGATAGAGGCTTGGTCAACACATCAACAACT
>JASDQU010736283.1:26915-40863 GCA_032191745.1 Picea mariana | reverse complement strand
TTACCTGTCTACATTGGAGGGACAAAGGCGCATAGTGCCTGTCAGCGGGCACCTCCTCAAACCCCACCAAGTTGGTGGGACCTGACCCCACAGGTAAGTATAGGTAGGTAGGCATTTTCCGTGTATTATACCATGTGCATTTCATGTTAGTTTGCTTCCTCACTTGCATATTGATTGTCTTATTTCAGTCATATACATATATATATTGTGGGGTGGAAATACCACCCCACCCTTGTTGCTGATAACCTTTTCGAGTTTGAGTAGGTCTGTAGGTTATGCTAGAGATGCTTAGGTTATCATGCGCTCTACGGTGAGCACATGTCCTTGATTTGGAGCTAGATGTTATCCCCGATTTCTAGGGATAACTAGGAGATCATGTCTCGAGGCCCACAGGTCCTAGACATAGAGTACCGAGAGAAGGATTGACCTGGGCATGGCCCTGGAGGGCCCATCTTTCTTCTCTTTCATCAGACTTGTCTTGTCAGCAGCAACAACATCCATCACCTTCATCTTGGACTTATATCAGAGAAGACTCTTGCTCCATGAGGTAATTGGTTCAGGTATCATGGTATGTGTCACATTTGATCATTATAACCTTTAGATATATGCATCAAATTCCTTTTATTTCTGATGACTTCTTGGATCTTACATTAACCCACTTGACCATGTTTGGGGGGATTAATAGGATATCCTAGCAATCTTGTACCCATAGGTTTTGGTTTTCCACTGGGAGAAATTTTGAAGGGCCATCGTCGGCTCCCATCATATCAACACTTTTTCATCTTATCTCCCACTCATCTGCCCCATTCCCCTAGTTCGGAAATTAGTATGATCTATTTGTGGGGTCACACCTTATCTCGTGGGAAGAAGGGGCTAAAGGCCCAGAAGGTAAAAGTAGCTGGTAAAAGATAAAATCCATAAAAATGAAACCTAGAGATGCCTCACCCAGGGATCCCCGAGAAGGAAATAAAAGGCCTCTTAGCAAGAAATAAGAGGGACCCAAAGAAAAATAACAAAATAAGACCTAGCCAAGAGGATAGGGGGTCTCATCACAAGCCAACCTATTATGTTCATGGGCACCTAGCAATATGACATTGCCATTATCTGGTTACCACACCAGGGCAGTGACCTTTGGTTGCATGGCCAAGGGAAAGGGGTTCTCATCATGAGCTATCCTTATCATCTCTGTGAAAGTGCTTATGGGTAACATTGTCAGCTCTGGTCACCATGCCAAGGCAGTGTCCTCTAGTTAGACCTTGAAATAATAAGAAAAATCAATAAAGAAAAGAAAGAATAAAGGTAATAAAGGGCTTGGAAAGAATTGCATCCATGACGGGTACAACTCGCCTTCTACAAAGGCACCCACAGGTAATATCATATACCCATATCTTTCACTCTACCTGTATGTCTAGACATCCCTTGACCACATCACCTCATGTTACATGGCTTGGATGATATCCTCTGGAAACTTTCCTTCTTTTACGGATGCTGGCCCAATAGGGCATTTTGTCTTTCTCTTCGGCTTTGTATAGTAGGTCATTGTAATGTCTTTGAGCTATTGGATGATATATCAGGAGTTTTATGCATGTATTTTATAAAATTAATGACGAAATGTGATTGACATTTCTATGATCCCTGTGAGTAATGAGCCCATGGAGGGCGAATTTTTTGATGTGTAGGACCATACCCGACGAACAGGTACCAGTTGGACCAGTACACATGGGGAGATGATTAGTTCGCACCTCCATGGGGCTGAAGAGCCCATCAGATGGTTGCTGGGACCCCATCAGGGGCAGAGACAGGACAGTGATTGAATGAGCCTTTTCACATGAGAAGAAGAAGGATGTTCCACCCAAGACACTTTGGCTGAGTCCACCCCAGGGGGGTTGACCCACTTCAGATGGAACGTTTTCCTTTTGATGGCCAGGACGTCACCCAGGAGGCTTGGATGTCACCTTGAGCATGTGGTAGTTTTATAGGATGGCTGGTACATGTGGCATCTTGGAAGAGCCCAAAAAGGGCTAATGTTTGACTTCTGGATGCTGGACTAGCCCCAAAAGGGCCTAACGTCTCCCTCAAAGGGGCTTGACCTCCCACTTTTTGCTCATTTATGTCTTTTACTTTGTAGTTAATGTAAAAAACAGTATGATTTTGGTTTTTAGCCTTGTTAGATATTTTTAATGACCTAATTTTAAATTAAAGGTCATAATACACTACATATTGAGGATGTTTTTCCCTCATTTGAACATAACACATCACTCACTCTCCTAGTGAGGTCTGATTTTTGCGCCCTATTAGGGTTATTGGCTATTTTGAGGGAGGCACACTTGTTTGGAGAGGAGATTTTTGGCAATTTATGGTGTTTTTCTTGAAGAAAGGTTTACAACTAGGGTTTGAATGCTATTTTCTTGATGATTTGTAAGTATTTTTCTACAAAAATTCTTGATTGAATGGTTGTAGTTTAATTTCTTGCATTCTATTTATATATATACATTGCTGAATCAAAACCCTAGGGGACAAACACACAAGTAGGTCGTTGTCTCATGTCCCCTGATATAAAAACCTTTTAAGCCATTGAAGAAGAAGAAGAGAGCCTAGCCATTGCTACACTCATTCTATCTTCTTCCCTTAAGCTAGCCATACTTTTAATTTTCAAGAGAAAGAGGACGTCCCAGGCCTAGGTTATCTACACCTAGGGCCATTTTTATTTTAGGGTTTGATGAAAGAGCCTTGTCTTTGCAACACTCTCCCTCTTTAAACTCTCTTGTCTTGATTTTGCTTGTCTTTGAGCTAGCCGTTTGCTGAGAAGGAGGAGAGAGCACGAGGCCTTTCTTAAGAAACAATGGAGTGAGCCTCTCTCCCCTAGAGTTCTGTTTTCAAAGCCCTACCATTGCAGCACTTTGAAACCTTTCCCTCTTGTCCTTTAAATCTCATCCCCTTCAACTTGTGCATCCTTCATCTTTTGACTCCTTAGCCCTAGGCACTGATCTTTAGCCTCCAACATTGAAGTGAAAGTGATTGAAACAACTCTCAAAACTCTTAATTTTGAAACCCTAACTAACAAAATAACCCTAATTAGGCTGACATCACACTTGGATATTCCATCTTGACGCAACAATTGACTTTGATAAGTAATTAGATGATGGTTTGAAAGAATTTATTGAGTTAAGGATTGATTGAATATATTGTTTGCTACATCATCTTGATAGTTATTAATGAAATAATACTTTTCCATTGCTATATTGATAAAACATTGATCTCATTAATACCTGTTGTTTCATTTGCTTATATATTGATGTCAGATATTCACATGAAGTACTAACCCACTGATATATAGCCTGCATACATATTATCTTGTTTCTGTCTTGTTCTAGGCAGGTGTTCTCTTTTGGGCATAGACTTCTTTATTGGCTGATTAGCTAGATTATCTAACCATTGGTGGTAACCTGTGACTAGGAAACTTTGCCTTGATCTTTATACTTTGGCCTCTTCAAAACCCCAGGTTGCTGGGGATGTCTCCCTTGGGTTAACCTCCCTAAATAGAAAGAACCTCCCCATTGAGGTGACATTGGGTGGGGAAGGTTCCTGTTACGCCAGTTTTGCCTCACTCCTCTAGCCATTTTGACCTAGCTACAAACTGTGCGATAACAAGGCCTAAACATGGGTAAACCCATGGGACAACATCCCATACCCATTACATATTCCCAAATCCCAAAAAGGACCCCAAAAGGGGCCAAGATCCCATGATCTCTTCTTCGTCTTGCGCTCCGTCTTTGACAAGATGTCGAAGTCCCAAAATAGGTCAAACTTGACCAAGGATCTTCCAAAACTTGGTCAAGGGACAACACTATCTCATCCATCTAGATTTAACATACTTTCCTTCTTTATCCATGCATGAAAATCAATAGATATAACTACTTTGTTCACACATTTATCTAAGATTTTACCATTGGTAGAAAAGACATAAGAAATAAAAAGTTCACATAACACATGATCTACCATGGTTCACCCCCTCATGGGATATGTCCACAAATATTTGGCTACTCTGCTCTTTTATTATAGTTTCTCCAAAATCATGGTGCTGCACGCATTACATTCTCTGATATTACAATCTCAACATGATTCTTGATCCCTGTGAGGTTGATTACATTGCATCAGGCTCCTCATCCTGCGATCAAACCCTCGGGATCAAGCTGATTAACTCTCTTACAAATCGACATCTACAAAAAGGTTACATATCTTACAATATTTAGACAAAACCATCCTCTCTTACATGTGAGAGCCTCCAAAACAGCAACAAAACCCAATTCTCTTGACGTAGACCTCCTAGGTACTTATTTATACTTATTCTAGGATTATCAACCATTACAATATCTTACCAAAACCCTAACCCTAGAATTGTCAGGTATTCTTGCATGCACACCTTGCATGCTTTCCTCCTTTGCACGTGGCTTTACCTTGTATGTGCTACTTTTCCTGCCAGCTGTCTTTCTTCCACTTCATGCTTTTCTTTCAAAAATTATCCTTTTTCCCAAAATGGGCCCTCACCCAACACCCCCTTATGAAATCGTTGTCCTCAACACTTATTATAAGGGTGTACAATCATATACTAGGGTCCCATGGATAAGTGTGGACCATAGTGCTAAAGTAGACTAGAGAACTAGGGTCCCATGGAGAAATGAAAGCCACCATGCTGAAGTAGTCCAACCACCATTGTAAGCTAGGATCCCATGTCCAAGTGCTCATGTGAACTCCACACAGAAGATATTACAACCCAATAACCAACTGAAAATGATGCTTTAAATATTGATACCCATCATGTGGATCCAGATAAGAAGATCCATCCACATAGTGGGAAAGGGTCGTAGTTGAATCTGGAATGAATAATACCAATGTAGAATATGTAGGATGGACACTGGTAATCATAATTGGCTCTTGATTTGTTACATTGATGTTCTCTACAAAAGGTGGATTAGATTCATCAAAGAGAATATGGAAGTGGTTGTCATCCCAAAAATGACAACTATCCATATACCAATCATCACAATCGGCCTCAAAATCATACCAAGCATATACTTCTTGATTATATTCATCCTTGATGTCTGCCATAAGATATATCTATTGTATGCAAGCCAAGGACTATTGAATATTGTGACAAGTGTCCCGAGGGTCATGTAGACTATCCTTTATGCCTTGTAGATGGTCATGCATATTGGATTGGATGTCTTCAATATTTCGTAAAATTTCCACAAGTTGAGAGTGAATATCCATTGGAAAAACCACATATAATATACCAAAAAAAATCTCTCAAAGTTATCTATCCAATGGATCTGATCTAGTAGAAATTTGAGCACCCTGTGAGAAATTATGATATGTGTAGTCTCGTCATTGTCACGAAGACCCTAAAAATGATTGATTTTAAATCAATGATATCTTCACTTCCGAAGATCTGATTTGGATGATGTTTTTTTTAAATCAACTATTTTTGAAAGAGTAACTCATATATGAAATTTTTATGGTCAAATTCATCCCTAGATGCTATAGAAATATGAAAAATTGTGTGTCCATCCATGAAAAAACCTTGAAAAATAGAATATTTTTAAAATGTCGATAAATTTTCTTCCTGGACTCCGTTTCAGCTAATATTTTCTTTTTAAATTGGGTGATTTTATGAGAGGAACTAATATATAAAACTAGTGTCTGCGAATTTTGCACACACATATATATAAATCGTCCAGAATGTCGCGACCCTCTTTTTCTTTTCCTAAAAGATTTGCAAAACTAGAAAAAATGTCCCTTTTTGTGGCCGAAGAAACTATTCCGATACCAATTGTTAAGTAACAAAGATTGATCATTGAATACATAAATATCAAAATAGATCCACAAATAAATATATAGGAAACCACACTTTATTATAATAAAACCCTCGAGGTAGGGAAACACCATACAATGAATCCTATTATAGAAGGGATTCTCTCCTATTCACTTGCCTCTTCAAGGGGGCATCCTCTTATTGACCTACCTCTCCAAATAAAATACTTCTCTTCATATCCCATTACACTTCTTAAACTCATTTATATAGTGCTACTAACCACCTAAGAACATTCTAGAGGAGGAATCTTCTAGAAGAAGAACCTTCTAAGAAGTTCTCTTACATTTATTATATCTAACTACCATAGTGGGACTTATTTAATACTATAGTGGACCTAGTCCACCTTGTAATGAATGGCCTCCACTATTATCACTATGGGTTTTTCGGGCCCCCCACTACCTCTCTAGCTACCTAACATTCCCCCCCACTACCTCTATAGATACCTAACATTTAATGTTATGTAGTTAGAGAGGTAGTGGGGGGCCCGGAGGGCCCATAGTGATAATAGTCGAGGACATTCAATGCAAGCTAGACTAGGTACACTATAGTATTAAATAAGGCCCACAATGGTAGTTATAAATAATAAATGTAAGAGGAATATTCTAGAAGCAAAACCTTATAAGAAGTCATCTATTGTGATATTTTTTTATTTAGCCTTTGGTACATAACAATTGGTATCATAGCAATATAGAATAACCCACACTTTATTATAAGAAAACCCTTGAGGTATGGAAACACAATACAATGGTTCTTATTATGGAAGGGATCCTCTCCTATTCACTTGCCTATTCGATAGGGCACCCTCCTATTGAGCTACCGCTCCAAATACAATACTTCTATTCACATCCCATTACATTTCTTGAACCCCTTTATATAGTGCTACCAACCACCTAAGAAAATTCTAGAGGAGGAACCTTATAAAAGCAAAACCTTATAGGAAGTCCTCTTACATTCATTATATCTAACTACCATAGTGTGCCTTATTTAATAATGCAGTGGACCCAGTCCACCTTACATTGAATGGCCTCCACTATTATCACTATCGGTCCTCCAGACCCCCCACTACCTCTCTAGCTACCTAACAAGATGAGAACAATGAATGGGCACATTCCTTGGGTTGGACAGGTGAAGAGGTAGAGAGCTCTAATGGGGATAAATATATGCGCTATTAATTCCCACATTTAATTATCAACTGGGGCTCGTAAGCTTCGAGGTGCAGGCGCAGGATCAGAGCCTAGTCTATCCTAATCTAAAGTCGACAAAACAATCCTCAAACCCACACTAAAACAAATTATCACTAAGGATTAATCACTGGGATGTAGGAATACTTAGTGCTATAAAGGTGTAGATCATAGTATTTCAGGCACTTAGGGTGATGTTCGTGTGATTAATCGTGGGTAGCTTACTTAAGTTTCTTGTCCTTCAATGGATTCCAGTAGTGGTTATCTAACCTACAAGAAAACTAAATCAAAGCAAACTAGATTAAAAGACAATGAAGACAATCTGAAAATGACTTGTAGACAAATGAAACTAAAACTCCAAGACAATTCTTCAAATGGATACAACAACAATGATGAAATATACCTAATGGAATAATGGATCTACCTAATGAATGAAAATATGTAACAATGATCTATATAAAGAGGAATAGATGGAAGGAAATGCACTCTGTGTTTTCTGTGTTCGATGGATTGCAAATGTGATAGAATCTTCTAATTAATTCCAAGAACGAAATTTTAGAGTGAAAGTAGAGGAATATAAGAAGAATGGTTTTAAATCTTTGTGTTTTATATATTATTGGACTAATGAGAACAATTCACAAATAATTATTTAGAGCTAGAATGGAAATGATCTACCTCTGTAACCAATCTCTAAGCAACTCAAATCTAGGCGCAATTGATTGGAGAGGGTTTATGTTTATGGATGTAATGTTGGGTATGATGGAATTGATTTCTTGTGAATGTAAGTTGATGTATGGTTTAATCGATTTGTATGAGGAAAATGGAGGTGTGGCTATGAGAGAAAATAACAATGGGATAGCAATGAATTGGAAGAGGGAATCATGGTCAAAGTGTAGTGAGTTTGGAAAAATGATATGGTTGTAAGTTGCAATGATGATTTGGGAAATGCAATCAGTAGAAATAGAGTATTTAGAACAGAGATATGAAACCCGATGTGAAGGTGCGTGGAGACATAATTTGGGATGATCTTGAACATGTACTCATACTCTGAAATCAAATTGCACATACTGCTGGAAATAAGTGTGTTAGAACCTAATACACATGAAACAGAGCAACAAAAGAAGGAAGTGGTAAATACAATGGGAGATATGGAACATTATTGCATACACTTGAAGAATAAATCATGAGTATTTAATGAACCTGAATTCATAAAACTAAATCAAATTGCAATCACACAAAGGATGAAGTGAAATTAAAATGTAAGTAAGCTAGAAATGCAATTAACAAAATCCTAATTACTATGCAAATTAAATAATAAACAATACCAACACATACCAGGTTGAGGGGGCCATACCTCACCTAGCATGTGTGGCTAGAGAGGCTTACAGAACCAAGGAGTAATCATGCTCAATGACTCATAACATCAACACTTCCTTATTCAATTCAAATTCAGAAATTTACAATACCTTTCTTATGGATCCAAATCTCTCCATATGAGAACATACTAACATAATGATGATAATAATTCTTCCCTTCCCTCAGTATCATGAGGATTATTTATACATGAAGAATCATTGAGGAGTGGATGGGACCGAATCCCAAAGATCTCATTTAAAAATTTACAATTTTAGATAAAATCCTAAAAAATCTGGGTTTAATTGCAATTTGGGCAGATTCGAGTTAGTCTCCCACCCATATCTTCCAAACCAATTCTAATTTTGAAAAACTATCCTAGAATTAGTCTATTTTCCATATTCTAGACAAAACCCATTCCGTAGAATTTCTAGATCTGATTCCATCTGCACGGAAATCGAGGTGCAAGTTGGCAGTTTGAGATTTTCACTAATTTTAGCAGAATCATTCCCCATGAGCTGGAGGTCCACACGTGTGATATGGGTGAATTCTGCCTCATGTGTCTGCATGTAAACGTGGCTCTGGACAAAAGCCATGTACCCGATTTTCCTTTAGAAGCTTTCCAAATTTTCAAATTATTTCTAGTACCAGATTGACATAGTTGGTACCGGATTAGAACAATTGGTACCGCATTAGAACAATTAGTACCAGAATCTCGTAGGAAGGGGTTTAGTACTAGATGAACATAGTCATGACTATGGGTACCATACCAATGTGATGGTAGAACTGGATGGAGCTAGTATCAGAATAGGTGCAATCTGGTACCGAATGAAGCTGGTACCGGAAGAGGCAGAGAGATGGTACCAGATGATCGGAAAGGTAGTACAAGATCACTCTAGAGTATTGGATGAAATGGAGTGTGGGTACTGGATGATTGTGCAGGTATCAGTTGATTGTAGAACCTTCTGGTACCCGATGACTTAGAGTATCAGATGACCTGCATTGCGAGTACCGGAACATGAACAATACAGGTATTGGAACATGGACAGTGCATATACCGAAACTTGAAAAGTACAGAACATGCTGCTTGGACATAGAAACATAGGATTAGACCATCATATACAAAACTATTGTATAATCATCCTTTTAATCACTAAAAATATGGAAAATTATGTATTAACCACATAGGATGAATAACAAGAGATAATGGTGGTTTATGGTGTAATTAGTGATATATTATTGATGAAATGCGGGGAGAAGGTGTAATGATGAGTGTATTTGTATGGCGGAAAGTATGACAAAACTAGAGCTCAACATACCCATGAACCCAAGGATTTTCATGTCCTCATGCAAACAAGGTGAAGAACTAATGATACTCTGCTTATAGATTTATGTGACATTGTTTCTTTTGTGTAGATGTTAGTTCTTGTGGAATGACAATTTGGAAACTACCACACATTGATTTCAAACATAGAAACAAAATTATCATAAAAATGAGGACAAGTAGTGGATGAGGTATCAAAGTGATGATGAATGGTGTGCATATGGTGGTTGTATGAACTTGGACATCAATTTTAAGACCAATATTTACTTTGTGCTTCTTTTCTTGGATAGGCAACAATGACTTCATCCTCTATGAGATGGCTTAATAATTCTTTATGATGTACAAAGATAAGACACTAGAGATGTTGCTTTGTATTTGTATACCACACATTACATTTTCATTACTTGGTCTTATCATCAAAGTATATTGTTCATTATCACAAGTAGAGTGAATATGGAGGGTTTGCTGAGTAGTTGTGATAATGCATAGTGGAGTGTGGAGTGGGTAATAGTGGTTATGCATCATGTTTTCCAAGTTTTTAGTAAATTAAAAATATTTGTACCAATTTTACCTCAAGTTACCCTTGCTTTGAATTCTAATGCATGTTGAAGTGGAAACTAGAAGAACTTGATGAAATGTTTGCAAAAGCATGATGTAGACTGCTAAAATTTGAAGATGAAGTGGAGCAAAGCTGTGAACTGATGGATATCTAGGAGAGAGAGTTGATGAATGTTGATCTACTAAGATTCCTTATGTCTCTCTCTCCACCAAACCCGCTAGTTTGCATGTCCTCATGCAAACTCTCATTAGCACATAAAATTTACGCAAGCTAAAAGTGGAATGTTATCGCACAGTTTGTAGCTAGGTCTAAAAGGCTAAAGAATACAGGCCAAACTGGCGAAACAGGAACCTTCCCCACCCAATGTCACCTCAATGGGGAGGCTCTTTATATTTAAGGAGGTTAACCTAGGGGAGACGTCCTTGACAACCTGGGGTTTTGAAGAGGCTAAAGTATAAAGATCAAGGAAAAGTTTCCTCCTCACAAGCTACCACCAAAAGTTAGATAATCCGACTAATCAGCCAATAAAGAAGTGTATGCCCAAAAGAGAACACCTGCCTGGAACAAGACAATAACAAGATAATATGTATGCAGGCTATATATCAGTGGGTTAGTACTTCATGTGACTATCTGACAATTATACATAAGCAATGAAACAACTGATATTAATGAGATCAACATTTTGTCAATATAAAAATGTAGAAGTATCAATTCATCAATAACTATTGAGATGATGTAGCAAACAATGTATCCAATCAATCATTTACTCCATAAATCCCTTTAACCATCATCTATTTTCTTATGATTAATAGTTGTTGCGTCAAGATGGAATAACCAACTATGACGTCAGCCTAGTTAGGGTTAGTTTGTTAGTTAGGGTTTCAAATTTAAGAGTTTTGAGAGTTGTTTCAATCACTTTCACTTCAACATTGGAGGCTAAAGATTAGTGCCTAGGGTTATGGAGTCAAAATATGAAGGATGCACAAGTTGAAGGGGACGATATTTAAAGGACAAGAGGTAAAGGTTTCAAAGTGCTGTAATGACAGGGCTTTGAAAACAGAACCCTAGGGGAGAGAGGCTCACTCCGGTGTTGCTTAAGCAAGGCCTTGTGCTCTCTCCTCCTTCCCGGAAAACAGCTAGCTCAAAGACAAGCAAAATCAAGACAAGAGAGTTTAAAGAGGGAGAGTGTTGCAAAGGCAAGGCTCTTTCATCAAACCTTAAAAGAAAAATGACCCTAGGTGTAGATAACCTAGGCCTGGGACGTCCTCTTTCTCTTGAAAATTAAAAGTATGGCTAGCTTAAGGGAAGAAGATATAATGAGTGTAGCAATTGTTAGGCTCTCTTCTTCTTCTTCAATGGATTAAAAGGTTTCTCTATTAGGGGACATGAGAGAACGAACTACTTGTGTGTTTGTCCCCTAGGGTTTTGATTCAACAATGTATATATAAATAGAATGCAAGCAATTAAAATACAACCATTCAATCAAGAAGTTTTGCAGAAAAATACTTACAAATCATCAAGAAATAAGCATGCAAACCCTAGTTGTAAACCTTCCTTCAAGAAAAACACCATAAATTGCCAAAAATCTCCTCTCCAAACAAGTGCACCTCCCTCAAAATAGCCAACAACCTTAATAGGGCGCAAAAATTAGACCTCACTAGGAGAGTGAGTTGTGTTATCTTCAAATGAGGGAAAAACAACCTCAATATATAGCATCTCATGACTTTTAATTTAAAATTAGGTCATTAAAACTAGCTGACAAGGATAATAACCAAAATCATATTGTTTTTACATTAACTGCTAAGTAAATGACATAAATGATCAAAAAATGAGACATGAATCCCCTCTGAGGGAGACGTTAGGGCCTTTTGGGGCTAATCCAACATCCAGAAGTCAGACGTTAGCCCTTTTAGGGATCTTCCAAGAAGCTATAGGTGCCAACCATCCTATCAGACTGCCACATGCTCAAGATGATGTCCAAGCTTCCTGGGTGACGTCCTGGCCATCAAAAGGAAAACATTCCATCTGAAGTGGGTCAACCCCCCTGGGCTGGGCTTAGCCAAAGTGTCCTAGGTGGAACGTCCTTCTTCTTCTCATGTGCAAAGGCTCATCCAATCACTGTCCTCTCTTTGCCCCTGATGGGGTCCCAACAACCATCTGATGGGATCTTCAGCCCCATGGAGGTCCAAACTAATCATCTCCCCATGTGTACCGGTCCAACTGGTACCTGTCCATCGGGCATGGTCCTACACATCAAAAACTTTTCCCTCCATGGGCTCATTAGTCACAGGGATCATAGAAATGTCAATCATATTTCATCATCAATTTTATCGAATACATGCATAAAACCCCTAATACATCATCCAATAGCTCAAAGACATTACAATGACGTACTATACAATGCCGAAGAAAAAGACAAAATACTCTATTGGGCCAGCCTCCATAGGAGAAGGAAAGTTTCCAGAGGATATCATCTAAGCCATGTAACACGAGGTGATGTGGTCAAGGGATGTCCAGACATACGGGTAGAGTGAAAAACATGGGTGATATTACCTATGGGTACCTTTGTAGAAGGTGAGTTGTACCCGTCATGAATGCAATTCTTTCCAAGCCCTTTATTGCCTTTATTATTTCTTTTCTTTATTGCTTTTTCTTATTTATTTCAAGGTCTAACTAGAGGACACTACCTTGGCATGGTGACCAGAGCTAACAATGTTACCCACAAGCACTTACACAGAGATGATAAGGCTGGCTCGTGATGAGACCCCCTTTCCCTTGACCATGCAACCAAAGGTCACTGCCCTGGCGTGGTAACCAGATAATGACAGTGTCATACTGCTAGGTACCCACGAACATAATGGGCTGGCTCATGATGAGGCCCCCCCTCTTGGATAGGTCTTGTTTTGTCATTTTTCTTTGGGTCCCTCTTATTTCTTGTTGAGAGGATTTTTATTGCCTCTCGGGGATTCCTGGGCGAGGCATCTCTAGGTTTCATTTTTTTATGGATTTTATCTTTTACCAACTGCTTTTACCTTCTGGTATTTAGCCCCTTCTTCCCACAAGATAAGATGTAACCCCAAAAATAGGTCATCCTAATGTACGGACTAGGGGAATGGGGTAGATGAGTGGGAGACAAGATGTAAGAGTGATGATATGATGGGAGCGGACGATGGCCCTTCAAAATCCCCCAGTGGCAAACCAAAACCTATGGGTACAAGCCATCTAGGGTACCCTGCTAATCCCCCCAACCATGGTCAAGTGGGTTAATGTAAGATCCAAGCAGTCATCAGAAATAAAAGGAATTTGATGCATATATCTAAAGGTTGTAATGATCAAATATGACACATACCATGATACCTGGACTAATTACCTCATGGAGCAAGAGTCTTATTTGATACAAGTCCAAGCTGAAGGTGATGGATGCTGCTGCTATTGATAGGAAAAATTTGATGAAGGAGAAGAAAGATGGGCCCTCTAGGGCCATACTCAGGTCAATCCTACTCTTGATACTCCATGTCTAGGACCTGTGGGCCTCGAGACATGATCTCATAGCTATCCCTAGAAAATGGGGATAACATTTGGCTCCAATTCAGGGACATGTGCTCATCGTAGAGTGCATGAGAACCTCAACATCTATGGCATAACCCGCAGACCTTATC
>JASDQU010736283.1:0-22714 GCA_032191745.1 Picea mariana | reverse complement strand
CCAATAGCTCAAAGACATTACAATGACATACTATACAAAGCCGAAGAAAAAGACAAAATACTCTATTGGGCCAACATCCATAGGAGAAGGAAAGTTTCCAGAGGATATCATCTAAGCCATGTAACACGAGATGATTTGGTCAAGGGATGTCCAGACATACAGGTAGAGTGAAAAACAGGGGTGATATTACCTATGGGTGCCTTTGTAGAAGGTGAGCTGTACCCGTCATGGATGCAATTCTTTCCAAGCCCTTTATTGCCTTTATTATTTCTTTTCTTTATTTCTTTTTCTTATTTATTTCAAGGTCTAACTAGAGGACACTGCCTTGGCATGGTGACCAGCACTGACAGTGTTACCCATAAGCACTTTCACAGAGATGATAAGGATGGCTCGTGATGAGACTCCCTTTCCCTTGGCCATGCAAGCAAAGGTCACTACCCTGGCGTGGTAACCAGATAATGACAGTGTCATACTGCTAGGTACCCATGAACATAATGGGCTGGCTCATGATGAGACCCCCCATCCTCTTGGCTAGGTCTTGTTTTGTCATTTTTCTTCGGGTCCCTCTTATTGCCTCTTGGGGATCCTTGGGTGAGGCATCTCTAGGTTTCATTTTTTTATGGATTTTATCTTTTACCAACTTCTTTTACCTTCTCGGCCTTTAGCGCCTTATTCCCATGAGATAAGGTGTAACCCCACAAACAGGTCATCCTAATGTCCAGACTAGGAGAATGGGGTAGATGAGTGGGAGACAAGATGTAAGAGTGATGATATGATGGGAGAAGACGACGGCCCTTCAAAATCCCCCAGTGGCAAACCAAAACCTATGGGTACAAGCTTGCTAGGGTACCCTGTTAATCCCCCCAACCATGGTCAATTGGGTTAATGTAAGATCCAAGCAGTCGTCAGGAATAAAAGGAATTTGATGCATATATCTAAAGGTTGTAATGATCAAATATGACACATACCATGATACCTGGACCAATTACCTCATGGAGCAAGAGTCTTCTTGGATACAAGTCCAAGTCGAAGGTGATGGATGCTGCTGCTACTGACAGGACAAATTTGATGAAGGAGAAGAAAGATGGGCCCTCTAGGGCCATACTCAGGTCAATGATGCTCTCGGTACTCCATGTCTAGGACCTGTGGGCCTCGAGATGTGATCTCGTAGTTATCCCTAGAAAACAGGGATAACATGGACTATGTGGAACCGGTGCATGTTGACTGAAGGAGAGAAATGAAGTATGCCAGAGCTGAGAGCTGCTGAAAATATCCTGTAAAAATTACCCTCGAAAAATATTTAAATTTCTGTACTGTTGGTACAGGAACCTACTGGTTCCTGTACCAGCAGTACCAGAAAAAAAAATCTAAAATAACTAAACCAATACTATTATTACGAGAGAAGAAATATATATTGATGCCATGCTTAAAGAAACAACCAAAAATTAAACTTTATTCATGCTTGTAAATTCGGAAATGAAATTTATTTTAAAATATTACAAGCATAAAGGAAATTTCTAAATTACTTATTACATGCGATTTCATCAATCATTAACAGTTGAATGATCAAGAAACCATGTGAATTATGATGGGGTATTTTTCCTCTCATCCTTGAACAGGAAAACATGAGGAGATAAATGGTCTTTGATAAATCAGAAACCGATAGGAAACCAGTCATCCATGTTTAATTTTTCAAAGAATCTCTGTCATTCAAGTGATATTGATAAAGTTCGCATTTGAGTTTATTAGACTCCTACACTCATGGGTCCCACCTCTAGGACAATGACATCCTGGGTATGAATGATGGGGTCTTAAGACCATCTTATGAACATTCTCAAATGGCAATTATATGAGGTTCATTATCCTTTTGTTCAACCATGCATGCTTCTTCTTAATGATTTACACAAGTATATTGTTCATGCAAACAAATATAGATTAGGCATAATGAAAGACATCGAAATCAGAACCCATTGCCAGCAAGCCTATTCAGTACTTCTATGGGGTAATTTTAACATCTACGAAATATCCTTCCTAGGCGGAATGCCTCATTGCCCACGAGCCTATTCAGTACTCTGATGGGTTTGCCTAGTTATACCACAGGATGGTATCTGCTGCCAGCAGACCTGTTCAGTATCTCAACAGGTTAGCATCTTACACCCATTTTCCATCAAAGGATCTTGTTCCAATATTTAACCTTAAGATATAATTTATAGATTTATTTCGCATGGGTGATTGGGGGAGCATCTTTGAAAATCTTTTTAAAGGATGGGATGGTATTGAGTTGGAACATATTTTATAGATTGCCCATAAAAGATTGTTCATATGAAAAATAGACTTATGTATCGAGATTAGTCGAAAGACATAACATGGCAAAAATCACTTAATGTGTGGTGGATGAGGCCATGAGAGAATGACCTAAAGGTTCCTCTAGTCCCCAAGTTCATCTTCTCCATATAAGATTGTGTTCCCTCACAAGTAGAAGTTTCATTCACTCTCCCTCTACTATTTAATAAGAATGCTTGAATAACAAGTTTTGATATGAAACTAGGATGTACAAGTTACCTATGGGCATCATTATGCAGACCTTAAAGATTTTATAAATCCCCATAATATTTTAAAGATTAGGCTTATGAGCAACTGTTGTTATTAATAGTCAAAAATCTCTATGTAATAAGAAGAAGAAATATCTTAAGTTGTTTTGGTTTTTGATGTTATATCACCAATATTATCTTCATCTCATTTCATTTATTTGAAAACAAACACGAAAGATGTTTCATTTATTTAGAACTAAGTTAACTAACATGCAACTTTTACTCTATCCTACCTAAGAACAAGAAATTATATTTAACATGTAAGAATATTTCCAATGTAACCATGTGCGTATCAGGTGTAGAAACACATTCATACTCGGGTTTGAAAGATAATCTTTAATGTATACTAGGATACAAAGAACCAGCTGCTTTGATGATGATGTGAAGAGTTGTTGAAGAAGAGAGTGGTTCTTCAATCTTGTTGTTGTTTGGAACCAATGTTCAATGTAATATTCATGTTCTTGGTTCACTTCCTCATTTAGACCACTCTGCATGTCTCCCTCTATCATGCCACGCAGATCATCTTCTTTCAGATGGTTTGTCTTCTGGATGCATACTAGATCTACCAATATGAATGTCAAGAACTCCTCGATCTCGGGTTCTAATGGTGGATCTCCATTGAATGTGGTCCATGATTCTTTAGTATCTCCTATAGGTTGGAAAGAGTGATTACAAAAGGATTTTATATCTTCTTGTGGATGTAGATCATGGAACTCTTCTTCTTCTATCACTTTCGAAGAGGCAGATAGGTTCTCGACTATTGTCAAGATTTTCTCTTCTTGAGAAGCAGAGATCCCAACTATTGTTAGGATTTGAGAGAGTTCTGTTAAACTCTTGATCATGTTTGAGTTCTTGTTGCTGGTTGATGGGTCCTGTTTCACACATGGATTAGTGTAGAGGGGGTTCTTATAGTGGCCAAAATCTTTTTTAAAAACCCTAAAGAAATAAAAAGAAGCAAACTAAAAGAATTATGTAAGCAAACCAATTATATTCTCGAAGCGCCACCATTCTACTAGGACCCTGTTGTCAACAAATTATCTATTCACACAAGTTAGCTTCTCTTCTCATATATATTAAAAAATGGCTAATGCTAATAAAACATAAATTCTAACTACTAAAATAAAGAGGACAACCTAGCTTTGGAGTAACTCCACTAAAGTGGATGCGTGGGCTCTTCCTTCACGTATTACCATCTTCTCTCTGCCCTTAGGTCATCCTTAAAAGAAAACCACACTTGCATGAAAAGAAACACGCTTGCATGAAAAGAAACACACTTGCATGAAAGGAACACTCAAGGTTTTGGATAAATAAAAGCAACCTACCTATGCTCTAATCCCTTTAGCACCTCCCCGACAATAACGCCAAAATGTTGGGGCTAAATATATGTGCTATCAATTCCCACATTTAATTATCAACCGGGGCTCATAAGCTTCGAGGTGCAGGCGCAGGAAACGCAACATCAGAGCCTAGTCTAGCCTAATCTAAAGTCGGAAAAACAATTGTCAAACCCACACTACAACAAATTAACACTAAGGATTCATCACTGGGACATAGGAATACTTAGTGCTATAAAGGATTAGATCACAGTCTTTCATGCACTCAGGGTGATGTTCGTGTGATTAATCATGGGTAGCTTACTTAAGTTTCTTGTCCTTCAATGGATTCCAGTAGTGGTTAGCTAAGCTACAAGAAAACTAAATCAAAGCAAACTAGATTAAAAGACAATGAAGACAATTTGAAAATGACTTGTAAACAAATGAAACTAAAACTCCAAGACAATTCTTCAAATGGATACAACAACAATGATGAAATCTACCTAATGGAATAATGGATCTACCGAATGAATGAAAATATGTAACAATGATCTATATAAAGAGGAATAGATGGAAGGAAATGCACTCTGTGTTTTCTGTGTTCGATGGATTGCAGATGTGATAGAATCTTCTAATTAATTCCAAGAATGGAATTTTAGAGTGAAAATAGAGGAATATATGAAGAATGGTTTTAACTCTTTGTGTTTTATATATTATTAGACTAATGAGAAAAATTCACAAAGAATTATTGAGAGCTAGAATGGAAATGATCTACCTCTATAACCAATCTCGAAACAACTTAAATCTGGGCTCAATTGATTAGAGAGGGTTTATGTTTATGGATGTAATGTTGGGTATGGTGGAATTGAGTTCTTGTGAATGTAAGTTGATATATGGTTTAATCGATTTGTATGAGGAAAATGGAGGCATGGTTATGAGAGAGAATAGCAATGGGATAACAACAAATTGGAAGAGGGAATCATGGTCAAAGTGTAGTGAGTTTGGAAAAATGACATGGCTGTAAGTTGCAATGATGATTTGGGAAATTAAATCAGTAGAAACAAAGTATTTAGAAAAGAGAGATGAAAATCTATGTGAAGGTGAGTGGTGACATAATTTGGGGTGATATTGAACATGTACCCATACTTTGAAATCAAATTGCACATACTACTAGAAATAAGTGTGTTAGAACCTAATAAACATGAAATAGAGCAGCGAAAAAAGGAAGTGGTAAATACAATGGGAGAGATGGAACATTATTGCATACAATTGAAGAATCAATCATGAGTATTTAATGAACCTGAATTCATAAAACTAAATCAAATTGCAATCACACAAAGGATGAATTGAAATTAAAATGTAAGTAAGGTAGAAATGCAATTAACTAAATCCTAATTACTATGCAAATTAAATAATAAACAAGACCAACACATACCAGGTTGAGGGGGCCCTACCTCACCTAGCATGTGTGGCTAGAGAGTCTTAAAGAACCAAGGGGTAATCACACTCAATGACTCATAACATCAACAATTCCTTATTCAATTCAAATTCAGAAATTTACAACAACTTTCTTATGGATCCAAATCTCTCCAGATGAGAACATACTAACATAATGATGATAATAATTCTTCCCTTCCCTCAGTATCATGAGTATTATTTATACATTAAGAATCATTGAGGAGTGGATGGGACTGAATCACAAAGCCCTGATTTCAAAATTTACAATTTTAGATAAAATCCTCAAAAATCTGGGTTTTATTGCAATTTGGGTAGATTCGAGTTAGTCCCCCACGCATATCTTCCAAACCAATTCTAATTTTAAAAAATTTCCCTCATATTACTCAATTTTCCATATTCTAGACAAAACCCATTTCGTAGAATTTCTAGATTTGATTCCATCTACATGGAAATCGAAGTGCAAGTTGGCAGTTTGAGATTTTCACTAATTTTAGCAGAATCATTCCCTCTGATATGGAGGTCCACATGTGTGATATGGGTGAATTTTTCCCCATGATTCTTCATGTAAACGTGGCTCTGGACAAAACCCATGTACCCGATTTTCCTCTAGAAGCTTTCCAAAATTTTGAATTATTTCTAGTACCGGATTAGAACAGTTGGTACTGGATTAGAACAGTTGGTACCAGATTAGAAAAATTAGTACCAGAATCTTGTAGGCAGGGATTTAGTACCAGATGAATACAATCACGACTATGGGTACCGGACCAATGCGATGGTAGTATTGGATGGAGCCAGTACCAGAATAGGCGCAATCTGGTACCGAATGAAGATGGTACTGGAAGAGGCAGAGAGCTTGTACCGGATGAATGAAAAGGTAGTACTAGATCAATGTAGAGTATTGGATGACATGGAGTGTGGGTATCAGATGACTGTGCAGGCATCGTTTGATTGTATAACCTTCTGGTATCGGATGACTTGGAGTATTAGATGACCTGCAATGCGAGTACTGGAACAGGAACAATACAGGTACCGGAACATGGAAAGTGCATATACCGAAACCTGAACAGTACAAAACATGTTTCTTGGAGATATAAACATAGGATTAAACCATCATCGACAAAACTATTGTATAATCATCCTTTTAATCACTAAAAATATGGAAAATTATGTATTAACCACATAGGATGAATAACAAGAGATAATGGAGGTTTATGGTGTAATTAGCGATATATTATTGATGAAATGTGGGGAGGTGTAGTGATGAGTGTATTTGTATGGTGGAAAGTATGACAAAACTGGAGCTCAACATACCCCCAAACCCAAGGATTTGCATGTCCTCAATCAAACAAGGTGAAGAACTTATGATACTCTGCTTATAGATTTAAGTGACATTGTTTCTTTTGTGTAGATGTTAGTTCTTGTGGAATGACACTTTGGAAACTGCCACAGATTGATTTCAAACATAGAAACAAAATTATTATAAAAATGGAGGACAAGCAGTGGATGATGTATCAAAGTGATGGTGAATGGTGTGCATATGGTGGTTGTATAAACTTGGACATCAATTTTAAGACCAATATTTACTTTGTGCTTCTTTGCTTGGATAGGCAAAAATGACTTCATCCTCTTTGAGATGGCTTAAGAAAGCTTTATGATGTACAAAGATAAGACACTATAAATGTTGCTTTGTATTTGTATACCACACATTACATTTTCATTACTTGGTCTTATCATCAAAGTATATTGTTCATTATGACAAGAAGAGTGAAGATGGAGGGTTTACTAAGTAGTTGTGATAATGCATAGTGGAGTGTGGAGTGGGTAATAGTGGTTATGGATCATTTTTTCCAAGTTTTTAGTAAATTAAAAAGATTTGTACCAGTTTTACCTCAAGTTACCCTTGCTTTGAATTCTAATGCATGTTGAAGTGGAAACTAGAAGAACTTGACAAAATGTTTGCAAAACCATGATGTAGACTGCTAAAATTTGAAGATGAAGTGGAGCAAGTTTGTGAACTGATGGATATCTAGGAGAGAGAGTTAATGAATGTTGATCTACTGAGATTCCTTATGTCTCTCTCTTCACCAAACCTACTGGTTTGCATGTCCTCATGCAAACTCTCATTAGCACATAAAATTTCTGCAAGCTGAAAGTGGACTATGTAGAACCGATGCATGTTGGATGAAGGAGAGAAATGAAGTATGCCAGAGATGAGAGCTTCTGAAAATATCCTGCAAAAATTACCCTCAAAAAAGATTTAAATTTCTGTACTGTTGGTACAGGAACCTACTGGTTCCTCTACCAGTAGTAAGAAAAATCTAAAAGAACTAAACCAATACTATTATTACGAGAGAAGAAATATAAATTGATGCCATTCTTAAAGAAACAACCAAAAATTAAACTTTATTCATGCTTGTAAATTCGGAAATGAAATTTATTTTAAAATATTACAAGCATAAAGGAAATTTCTAAATTACTTATTACATATGATTTCATCAATCATTAACATTTGAATGCTCAAGAAACGATGTGAATTATGATGGGGGATTTTTCCTCTCATCCTTGAACAGGACAACATGAGGAGATAAATGGCCTTTGATAAATGAGAAACCGATAGGAAACCAGTCATCCATGTTTAATTTCTCAAAGAATGTATGTCATTCAAGTGATATTGATAAAGTTCACATTTGAGTTTATTAGACTCCTACACTTATGGGTCCCACCTCTAGGACAATGGAATCCTGGGTTTGAATGATGGGGTTTTAAGACCATCTTATGGACATTCTCAAATGGAAATTAGATGAGGTTCATTAGCCTTTTGTTCAACCATTCATGCTTCTTCTTAACGATTTACACAAGTATATTGTTCATACAGACAAATATAGATTAGGCATGATGAAAGACATCAAAATCAGAACCCATTGACAACAAGCTTGTTCAGTACTTCGATGGGGTAATTTTGACATCTAAGAAATATCCTTCCCAGGCAGAATGCCCCATTTCCCATGAGCCTGTTCAGTACCCTGATGGGTTTGCCTAGTTATACCACAGGCCAGTACCCTCTGCCAGCAGACCTGTTCAGTATCCCGACGAGTTAGCCTCTTACACCCATTTTCCATCAAAGGCTCTTGTTCCAATATTTAACCTTAAGATATAATTTATAGATTTCTTTCGCATGGGTGAATGGGGGAGCATCTTTCAAAACCTTTTTACAGGATGGGATGGTGTTGAGTTGGAAGATATTTTATAGATTGCCCATAAAAGATTGTTCGTATGAAAAATAGACTTATGTATCAAGATTAGTTGAAAGACACATCATGGTCAAACTTACTTAATGTGTGGTGGATGAGGCCATGATAGAATGACCTAAAGGTGCCTCTAGTCCCCAAGTTCATCTTCTCCATATAAGATTGTGTTCCCTCTCAAGTAGAAGTTTCATTCACTCTCCTGCTACTATTTGATAAGAATGTTTGAATAAGAAGTTATGATATGAAACTAGGATGTACAAGTTACCTATGGGCATCATTATGCAGACCTTAAAGGTTTTGTAAATCCCCATAATATTTTAAAGATTAGGCTTATGAGCAACTGTTGTTATTAATAGTCATAAATCTGTATGTAGTAATACGAAGAAATATCTTAAGTTGTTTTGGTTTTTGATGTTAGATAACCAATATTATCTTCATCTCATTTCATTTATTTGAAAAGAAACACAAAATATGTTTCATTTATTTAGAACTAAGTTAACTAACATGCAAATTTTACTCTATCCTACCTATGAACAAGAAATTATATTTTATGTGTAAGAATATTTCCAATGTAACCATGTGCGTAACAGGTGTAGAAACACATTCATACTCGCGTTTGAAAGATAATCTTTAATGTATACCAGAATACAAAGAACCAACTTCTTTGATGATAATGTGAAGAGTTGTTGAAGAAGAGAGTGGTGCTTCAATCTTGTTGTTGTCTAGAACCAATGTTCAATGTAATCTTCATGTTCTTGGTTCACTTCCTCATTTAGACCACTCTGCATGTCTCCCTCTATCATGCCACGCAGATCATCTTCTTTCAGATGGTTTGTCTTCTGGATGCATACTGGATCTAGTGATATGCATGTCAAGAACTCCTCGATCTCAGGTTCTAATGGTGGCTCTCCATCGAATGTGGTCCATGATTCTTTAGTCTCTCTTATATGTTGGAAAGAGTGATTACAAAAGGATTTTAGATCTTCTTGTGGATGTAGCTCATGGAACTCTTCTTCTTCTATCACTTTCGGAGAGGCATATAGGTTCTTGAATATTGTCAAGATTTTCTCTTCTTGAGAAGCAGATATCCCAACTGTTGTTAGGATTTGGGAGAGTTCTGTTAAAATCTTGATCATCTTTGAGTTCTTGCTGCTGGTTGATGGGTCCTGTTTCACACATGGATTAATGTAGAGGGGGGTTCTTATAGTGCCCAATTTATTTTTTAAAACCCCTAAAGAAATAAAAAGAAGCATACTAAAAGAATAATGTAAGCAAACCAATTCTATACTCAAAGCTCAACCGTGCTACTAGGACCCTGTTGTCAACAATTTATATGTTCACACAAGTTAGCTTCTCTTCTCATATATATTAAAAAATGGCTAATGCTAATAAAACACAAATTCTAACTACTAAAAGGAAGAGGACAACCTAGCTTTGGAGTAACTCCACTAAAGTGGATGCGTGGGCTCTTCCCTCGTGTATTACCATCTTCTTGCCGTCCTTAGGTCATCCTTAAAATCACACCACACTTACATGAAAAGAAACATGCTTGCATGAAAGGAACACTCAAGGATTTGGATAAATAAAAGTAGCCTACCTATGCGCTAATCCCTTTAGCACCTCCCTGGCAATGGCACCAAAATGTTGCGTCTAAATATATGCGCTATTAATTCCCACATTTAATTATCAACCGAGGCTCGTAAGCTTTGAGGTGAAGGTGCAGGAAATGCATGATTAAAGCCTAGTCTAGCCTAATCTAAAGTCAGCAAAACAATCCTCAAACCCACACTGCAACAAATTAACACTAAGGATTCATCACTGGGACGTAGAAATACTTAGTGCTATAAAGGATTAGATCACAGTGTTTCATGCACTCAGGGTGATGTTCGTGTGATTAATCATGGGTAGCTTACTTAAGTTTCTTGTCCTTCAATGGATTCCAGTAGTGGTTAGCTAATCTACAAGAAAAATAAATCAAAGCAAACTAGATTAAAGGACAATGAAGACAATCTGAAAATGACTTGTAAAAAAATGAAACTAAAACTCCAAGACAATTCTTCAAATGGATACAACAACAATGATGAAATATACCTAATGGAATAATGGATCTACCGAATGAATGAAAATATGTAACGATGATCTATATAAAGAGGAATAGATGGAAGGAAATGCACTCTGTGTTTTCTGTGTTCGATGGATTGCAGATGTGATAGAATCTTCTAATTAATTCCAAGAACGGAATTTTAGAGTGAAAGTACAGGAATATAAGAAGAATGGTTTTAACTCTTCATGTTTTATATATTATTGGACTAATGAGAACAATTCACAAAGAATTATTGAGAGCTAGAATGGAAATGATCTACCTCTGTAACCAATCTCGAAACAACTCAAATCTGGGCGCAATTGATTAGAGAGGGTTTATGTTTATGGATGTAATGTTGGGTATGATGGAATTGATTTCTTGTGAATGTAAGTTGATGTATGGTTTAATCGATTTGTATGAGGAAAATGGAGGTGTGGTTATGAGAGAGAATAACAATGGGATAGCAGCAAATTGGAAGAGGGAATCATGGTCAAAGTGTAGTGAGTTTGGAAAAATGACATGGCTGTAAGTTGCAATGATGATTTGGGAAATGAAATCAGTAGAAACAAAGTATTTAGAATAGAGATATGAAACCCAATGTGAAGGTGCGTGGAGACATAATTTGGGGTGATCTTGAACATGTACTCATACTCTGAAATCAAATTGCACATATTGCTGGAAATAAGTGTGTTAGAACCTAATAAACATGAAACCAAGCATCGAAAGAAGGAAGTGGTAAATAAAATGGGAGATATGGAACATTATTTCATACACTTGAAGAATCAATCATGAATATTTAATCAACCCGAATTCATAAAACTTAATCAAATTGCAATCACACAAAAGATGAATTGAAATTAAAATGTAAGTAAGGTAGAAATGCAATTAACTAAATCCTAATTACTATGCAAATTAAATAATAAACAAGACCAGCACATGTCAGGTTGAGGGGGCCCTACCTCACCTAGCATGTGTGGCTAGAGAGGCTTACAGAACCAAGGAGTAATCACACTCAATGACTCATAACATCAACACTTCCTTATTCAATTCAAATTCAGAAATTTACAACACCTTTCTTATGGATCCAAATCTCTCCACATGAGAACATACTAACATAATGATGATAATCATTCTTCCTGTCCCTCAGTCTCATGAGTCTTATTTATACATGAAGAGTGATTGAGGAGTGGATGGGATCGAATCCCAAAGCTCTGATTTCAAAATTTACAATTTTAGATAAAATCCTCAAAAATATGGGTTTTATTGCAATTTGGGTAGATTTGAGTTAGTCCCCCACCCATATCTTCCAAACCAATTCTAATTTTGAAAAAATACTTGCGTGTTACTGAATTTTCCATATTCGAGACAAAACCCATTTCGTAGAATTTCTAGATCTGATTCCATCTGCACGAAAATTGAGGTGCAAGTTGGCAGTTTAATATTTTCACTAATTTTAGTAGAATCATTCCCCCTGAGCTGGAGGTCGACATGTGTGATCTGGGTGAATTCTGCCTTGCATGTCTGCATGTAAGCGTGGCTCTGGACAAAACCCATCTACCTGATTTTCCTCTAGAATCTTTCCAAAATTTTGAATTATTTCTAGTACCGGATTAACACAGTTGGTACCGGATTAGAATAGTTGGTACCAGATTAGAACAGTTAGTACCAGAATCTTGTAGGCATGGTTTTAGTACTAGATGAACACAGTCACGACTATGGGTACCAAACTAGTGCGATGGTAGTGTTGGATGGAGCTAGTACCAGAATAGGCACAATCTGGTACCGAATGAAGCCGGTACCGGAAGAGGTAGAGAGATGGCACCGGATAAATGCAAAGGTAGTACCAAATCACTATAGAGTATTGGATGACATGGAGTGTGGGTACTGGATGACTGTGCAGGTATCAGTTGACTGTAGAACCTTTTGGTACCAGATGACTTGGAGTATTGGATGACCTGGAATGTGAGTACCGGAACAGGAACAATACAGGTACCAGAACATGGACAGTGCATATACTGGAACCTGAACAGTACATAACATGCTGCTTGGACATATAAACATAGGATTAAACCATCATTGACAAAACTATTGTATAATCATCCTTTTAATCACTAAAAATATGGAAAATTATGTATTAACCACATAGGATGAATAACAAGAGATAATGGGGGTTTATGGTGTAATTAGTGAAATATTATTGATGAAATGTGGGGAGAAGGTGTATTGATGAGTGTATTTGTATGGTGAAAAGTATGAAAAAACTGGAGCTCAACAAGCTCCAAAGGAATTTCAGGATAACTGTAGGAGAATACCAGTTGGTTGTGGGATATTAAGCTATTAGGGGACTTTGTGAGGAACCCTTCTTTTGTGTATTCCTAGCCCCAGATCGGGGGTGACTTGCTATTGAGATATGGAATGCCAAGTCTATGTTTAGGTGTAAAGTCCTTCCCAAGCAGCTAGTTTCACATACTTCTTTTAAAGATAAGTGTTTATCTATTATTTGAGTTTTCTTATGGGTCTTATGGCTATGCATTTTACTCTATGAATGAGAATGGTTTTATGTGTTGTTATAGATGATTTATTAACTCCATACATGTTCCCGTAGAATGTTGTAGATGCATTTAATTATGGGCATTAGAATCTAGTTAAATCAGTGCATAATTTATAGTTGGTAAACTACAAAAAATGAATTAGAAAGAAAATTTTTGATTTTGTGTGTATTTATTCATAGTAATGTTCCTCGGTTAAACTAGGGGATGTTACAGAACGATATTATAGGTTTGGGTTAAAACACTAACCCTGCATGGGATAGATTCAGTGCACAAAAGATGGAATTTGTAGAGTTAAAATATCAAGGGACGTATGAAAATTTATTTGTTTTAACCCAGTGAAATTGGGGAAAATTTTCAGGACGAATATGAGGAAGTTGAGTTCATGGGGTTAAAATCCCCATTTTTAACCTCTGAATGGGATTTTTTCAACTTGTAATTGGTTGAATTTGGGATTTGCAGGACACCCATGGAGAAATTGGGAGAAATTGGACAAAAGCCCCAATTTTTGAAGTGGAATTTGTAGAGCAATTGATGCAGACGTGTCGAATTTTGGGTGTGTTATTGCACAAGTTGTAGGTTGGGAAAAGCCCGACCCAAACCAAAACATGGATACAACTAAGAGAAAACCTACCCATTATCACCTCAGATAGGTATTCCTATCACTTTAGAGGTGAAGTGATCACATCAAGGGGGGGAATCTTGGGTGACCCTAAGGGGAAATTAATTGAAAAGTGAAAGTATGTAAGTGAGGCCCCTATAGGTTAATGATGGAAGTTAAGAAGGGCTTGAAAGAGTCTCGTGGATGAAGGAATATATGCTAGAGTGTAGGAGACCTGGAAATAATAGTTGTACCTTCCCGAGACATAAGAAAAAATGAGATACAATCCCAATAATCTTATTGGACAAGTAAGAAAAGATTGATTTCCTTGTTAGAATCAATATATGAAGATACAAATCAGAAAATAAATGTCAACAATAGTTTCTAAATAAATGTGAGAAGTCAAGATAATGATACAAGAGGTAAGCTAGGTATAACTAGTACAACTCAAGATTGAAAGATAAATACTTTATCATAAATGTAAGGCTGTTATAAACAAGTGTTTCATAGATAATTTATCATCCTTGTGGCTATAGAAAACACGTTGTTACAGCAGAAAAACCATCCACCAAAAATTGCAAGTAATCCACTGAAAAAGTGTGCTAGGATTAGTACATTGTAGGGGAAAAATATTGGCAACTTCTGATGGTTCAATTGTGAGTTATTAAGGAAAATGTTTATGGTTTGCTTCATCACTATTGGCCGTAGATTTATTTTTATAACAACTGCAATAAGTTCTTAGAGAAACAAGAATCCTTTAAGGCTTTAGGAGGTCTCAAACAACTAGAACAACTTCCAAGTTAGACAATCTCAAAATCCTGAATTTTCATGTTTACCAATGCAAGATTTTATTTATCCAATGGAATTAGATTAGTGCCTTTATCTATTGGTTTATGGATTAAAATAAATAATGATCTAACAATGCTACCTCTTTGGGGGTGTAATCCCTTTTACTGCACAAGGAAAGCAAGGCTAACTACGAAATACTAGGAGGGTGTAAGCCCTTTTACTTCTCCTAGTAAAACCTTATGCAACAAATCATTCCAAGACAAAAAATGATGGACATGGTGGATTTGTATGCACTTATACTCCCCAATAAGTCGAGCAAATCAAAATTGTAACCAAGCAATGAAGAAACAATAAGATAGATTCCTTTCCTAGTCAAAGCATCAATAAGATAAACCTCTTTTTACCAAGATTAATCAACCACAAATGCAAGAGAATAGATCCACTAGAGATAGTGCATCACTTCATCCACCAATAGAAAAGAAAAACCATAACAAGAACATAAGAGAGAGAGATATTTCCAAAAGAGGGAACAAATTTCAGCTAGGAGTCTTCTCACAATGTGAGAGTTATATCAAATGAGATAGAAATGATCTCTATTTATACAAAAACCTCTAATAAGAGTTTGTCCACAAAAATTAGGATAACCATAAAGTAAGGGGACATAAACCCTTACTTTTCCCATTTACAATTTAAAATTCAAATTCAAATTTTATTTTGCACATTAGAAACCCTAGAAAAAGCATGGTGTCACCCCTTTAGGGAAATGTTTTGGCATCTTTGGAAAGTCTTTGAGGTTGGGGATGAGAACTTGGGCCTCCAAAGGCCTTCTTTCAAGGAACTAGGGAATTTTCCAACAATTCAAGGAATTCTCCTTTATCCAAGTGTGCCAAGTGTCAACATCACCACCAAACCCTAACCCATGCATGACGTCAAGTCCTCTTTGTATGGTGTTTTGGCCTCAAGAATAATTCGTTGGGATAGTAAGAGGTTGGGTTAGGTCTTTCATTGTGTCACATCAGGCCTCCAAAGGAAATTTTCATCATCCAATATGTTGGCCTTGGTATCCAACCTGTGGGCTTCAAGCCCCAATGAATCCCAAGATAGGCTTGTTCTTCCAAAACTATCCACCAACTAGGTCATGCAAAGAGAAATAAAATGCCCGCCAAGGATCTCAAGTAAAATGCATCATGATGAGTAAATAAAATCAATAAAATAGCCATCTAATCATGTACATTCAAATTACCTCATCAAAATAAACAAGTGCTCAAAGACCCTATGTGATTTTCCTAGTTTAGGTATGGGAGGGTTGACAAGGTGACCTATTGAGTGAATCGTACCTCATGTTTAGGAGTATTTCCAAAACCTACCTTTATATAAGTCATGCGGATGAAGTGACATGGATGGGGAAAATACTCTTAGGCATGGGATTCATGACATACAAGGGATTGTAGCATCTCATTTATGGATGCCTTTATAGAGGGTGTGTTGCACCTTTGTTTTCAATGCAAACTTTTTCCAAGCCCATTTATTTCCTTTTATTCTTTTAAGATGTTTCTAGGTTGAAGCCAAGGTGTGGATTCTATCTAAGCATGAAAAACAATGTGCACCTTGACTCTACCTTGGTCACATCATGCTTCCCCAAGTTGAAAAAATGTGTGGGGCTTCTACCTAAGCATTAAAAACAATGCCCACACATTCTCCTCCTAGGTTGGAATTTTGTATTAGTTATTTTTCATGGGTCCCATTAGTTTCTTATGAGATACATTTCATTGTCCTCAAGACCCCTGGGTGAGAATCTAGAAGGTTCATGATTGGATTTTATCTTTTTCCCTCTACAAGCCTCTGAGACTTCAATCCCTTCTTCCCATGAAATGAGAGACAACCCCTTCTTGGTTTAGTACACCCCAAAATCCCAAAAGGTGAGGAGATGAGGGGATGAAGTGTGGAAATTGACAAGTATGGTCAGGAATGGCACAATGAATCGTCAAGAGGACCTCCCAATAGAAAACCCATCCCCAAGTGTGAACCACTTACTAGGGAATAATGTAAACCACGAAAGTGAAATAGGGAAAAGAGCATAATGTCCAAGGCGATGTTACGTAATCAAAAGTAGTAATAGATGTAACAAACTCAAATGCCTCAAATATTGAAATGACACTCACCATGATACCTATCTTGTACCTCATGGAGAAAGACCCTATGTATTCTAGAAGCTAGTTGATGTGGTGGATAACGTCATGATGAACTTGGAAATGTGGTGGAAGGGTGGGTATCTGTTTGTGAAAGGGGACACTTCTAGTCAAGCTGTCTCTTGATACTCCATGTCTACAACCTGACGGACTCAAGACATCATCTCCTTAGTTATCCCTAGGAGTTGGGGATAACATTTGGATCCTACTTGGGGACATGTACTTTTCGTAGAGTGCATGAGAACCATAACATCTCCTGGTGGACCCATGCCTACTCTGAAATATAGAACCATAAAATCCATGGTGGTTCTATCACCCTTCATCCATATATATCAAAACCAATAAAACTAATGTAGAAAAATAAATTTTTGCATTTTTTCATAAATATAAACTTAACACAAAATCAATATGCAAGTAGAGAAAAATGAAAATAAAAAATGAAATGCAACTAAACTATTATGAGCAATCAATATGAAAATGCAGGAAATTAAATTGACCTACCTACTTACCTAGGGTTGTGGGGCCCTGAATATTAGGTGATGAGTGATGTCAGGTGAAGTCATACAACTAGTGCAACCATTTTTTCGCCATTTCATCAAGATATCCCCCCCTATGATTAATCATGCAAAACAACAAGGATAAGTTGAGCACAAAATAATCATGAGCATAAATAGACAGATAATCATGAAATGAAATGAAACTCATGGAGATGGGTGGGAGGGAGGAAATCATGTTGGAAAGAACATCCAAAATCCTGATCGATCCACCTCTGAATGGGACTATCATATGTAGATGATGGCTCATCTATATGTCTGTAATTGACCATATCCCTTTTTTTGTGTGTAGCAAGAACAAAAGTCAAGGTGGCTTCAAATGGATCTTCAACATGATTCTTTTCTTGGAAGTATTATTCATTACTAAAACTATATTTCTATGTGATCAGGGAACATAGGGAACTTAATCTATGAGATGTTTCAACAATATCTAGTGTCAAAAAATCCGTAGGACCTTCTTCAATGATTTCTTCATCCACAGGGACTTTTTCTTCATCTTCGCTAAAAATTCCACTGCTTCCCAAATGATGAGAGGATATAAGGGATCCCAATCAAACTCGATGATTTTCCAAATAAGAGGAAAAGCGGTAAGGAGCATCTTTAGTTATAGAGAAAAACTCTTCTCCCGGTCTTAGAAAACGTTACTTCTTTATCTTGAAATCCATGCCAAAAGTATCAATATGAAATTACTTTCATTTGGTAGTGTGATCCCTGTATTCTTTTGGACTGGCCATGACCTGGTGTCGATCAAAAAATGAGCATGTGAGTGGTTGGAAATCTTCATAGAGAAATCTCGGGTCACTGAAAGGATAATCATCACAACTCTCAAGGGATGGATAAGAATCATCATGAGCACATTGCAACACATTATCTTCAAATGGATGGAATAATTATATAACCATATCATCATTGGGCTTCCAAACAACTGAATCATATCTTCACAAAGACTCTTCCTTTGAAGACGACCGCTCAACCCCTTTTACTTGGGAGCTACCTTCAATGTTGTAAATGGGATCTCTATCAATAATGAAGCAACCCACATCATGTCCGTGTCTCCCAACCTATATGAAATCATCAATGTGTAGATTGTCCAGGTCATAGAGGTCTTTCAAAAAATCATTTTCATCATTATGACTAATCACTTCTTCATGTTCACATGTAGGAGGAAAAAAAGGTTAGACAACTTCATCTCCATCAAGTGGGAGCACAGATGCCAATGTATCCTTTTTCTTATCTGGATGTTGCACTTCATCAGGGTCTTCTTCTTCTTGGAAAATTTCTTCATGGATTATATCTTTAACCAAGTCTTCGTCATCAAACAATTCACCATCCTGATCTTGATCTCTAACAAGTTTGCTAACTTCTTTGGGCATAAAAAAGGATCGATCCTAAGACGAAAGGACTTCCTGTTAGTTTTACCCTTTTGTCACAACATTATACGATGAATTTACTTTCAAGTAGGGAATGAAAACCTCCCATGCCATGTTTAAGGTAGGATTCCTCTCATAATTTTGAAGGATAGAGTTTTACTCTTCCTTTCTTTGCACACAAAACTTGACTAGGAAGTCCTTATTCTGGAAGTGTTCAAGTGATTGTTCACATAGCTCATTGTTTTCCTGTATGTTTTCCTTGAGGAACTTGAAACTTTCCTCATTACTATTATTCTCAATCTATTCTTCCTCAACTATGCTTTCATTAGACTTTATAAGAAGTGTTTCTTCCAAACCTTCAATAAATTCTGAAAGAAACAAACATCCATGGAGAACATCCACAAGGTCTTGAATAGTATCTTCAATATTTTTAGGGCCCCAATGCTCGAGGAAGTATCAGATAAGGATTATTGAAGAAGAAACACTTTTTGGGCTACAAGAATATCTGATCCAATCTCTTTTCCTTTCTTCATGAGATAAGAGAAACAATCGCATAATCATATCTTCGTATTCTATGTTGTAGTGTATGATGAATTCAACAAACTCGACGACATGTGAAATAGTAGAGGATGGATCACGATCGAACTTAGGGACATGAATACACTATTTCATTGGGAATTTGTTTGGATACAAATAAATAGACTGAACATCCAAGGCTTTGTATGCCTCATGAAAGTGCCACAAACACATCTTTCCATTACTTGGTTAAACACTTTAATGGAGTTTCTATATGAGACCAGGGCTTATCAAAGTGTGGAAATGGGGAATTAGAGAAAGGTGGTTTCTGGGAAGGTGGAGTCACCAAATGAGTTTTAAGGGGAGCTAATTCAGGGTGGAAGGGGATCATCCTTTAAGTGGAGTCTCTAGGTAAGCTAGGGAAATGATTTGGTATGGTAGAATTCCAAAGTGTCGTTACGACACAAAAGAGGATTCAAAATCTTCCTTGACAACGATGCAAAAATTTCATCACACAAGTTGTAGGTTAGGAAAATATCGACCCAAACCACATGATGGAGACAACTAAGAGAAAACCTAGCCACTGCTCACTCAGATAAGTATTCCCATATATTTAGAGGTGAATTGATCACCTAGTGAGGGGAATTTCGGGTGATCCTAAGGGGAAATGAAGTGAAAAGTGACAATATGGAATTGAGGCCCCTATAGGTCAATAATGGAAGGTAAGAAGGGATTGAAAGAGTCTCGTGGATGAAGGAAGATATGCCATAGTGTAGGAGATCCGCAAATGATAGTTGTACCTTCCCAAGACATAACTTTCCTTATTGGAAACAATATATGAAGATACAAATCAACAAACAAATGTCAACAATAGTTTCTAAATAAATGCCAAAATTCAAGATAATGATACAAGAGATAAGCTAGGTATAACTAGGACAACTCAAGATTGAAAGAGAAAGAATTTAGCATAAATGTAAGGTTGTTATAAACAAGTGTTATAGAGATACTTTATCAGCCTTGTGGCTGTAGCAAACAAGTTTTACAATAGAAAAAAAAGCCACCAAAAATTGCAAGTAATCCACCAAAAACGTGTGCTAGGATTAGTAGATTGTAGGGGGGAAATATTGGCAACTTCAGACGGTTGAATTGTGAGTTATTTAAGAATTTTTTTAAGGTTTGTTATAGCTCTATTGGCTGTAGATTTATTTTTATAACAACAAAAATAAGTTATTAGAGAAACAATATGCCTTGAGGGCTGTAGGAGGCCTCAAACAACTAGAACAACTTCCAATTTAGACAATCTCAAAATCCCGAGTTTTCATGTTTACCAATGAAAGATTTTATTTCTCCAATGCAATTAGATTAGTGCATTTAGCTATAGGGTTATGGATTCAAATAAATAACTAGATATCAATGCTACCTCCTTAGGGGTGTAAGCTATTTTACTCCCCAAGGAAAGCAAGGCTAACTAGGAAGTAATAGGAGGGTGTAAGCCCTTTTACTTCTCCGAGTAAAACCTTATGCAACAAATTATTCCAAGACAAAAAATGAAGGAAAAGGTGGGGTTGTATGCACTAAACCCAATAAGTCAAGAAAATCAAACTTGTAACCAAGCAATGAAGAAACAATAAGATAGATTCCTTACCTAGTCTAATAAACAAGATAAACCCCTTTTTACCAAGATTAATCCACCACAAATGCAAGAAAATAGCTCCACTAGAGATATCACATCACTTCATCCACCAATAGAAAACACAAACCATAACAAGAGCACAAGAGAGAGAGAGATTGCCCAAAGAGGGCACAAATTTCAACTAGGAGTCTTCTCACAATGGGAGAGTTATATAAAATGAGATAGAAATGATCTCTATTTATAAAAAAAACTATAATAAGATTTTTTCCATAAAAAATAGGGTAACCATAAATCAAGGGGAAAACAACCCTTACTTTTTGCATTTACAATATAAAATTAAAATTAAAATTTGATTTTGGACATTAGAAACCCTAGAAAAAGAATGACGTCACCCCTTTAGGGCAACATTTTGGCATATTTTCAAGTCATTGAGGTTGGGGATGAGACATTGGGCTTCCAAAGGCCTTCTTTCAAGGGGCTAGGGCATTTTCCAAAAATTTGAGTCATCCTCCCTTATCCAAAGGTGCCAAGTGTCAACATCACCACCAAACCCTAACCCATGCATGACATCAAGCCCTCTTTGTATGGTGTTTTGGCCTGAAGGGAAACTTGTTGGGATAATAATAGGTTGGGTTAGGTCTTCTATGGTGTCACATCAGGACTCCAAAGGAAATCATCATCATCTGACATGTGGGCCCTAGTATCCAACCTGTGGGCTTAAAGCCCCAAGGAAGCCCATGCTAGGATTGTTCTTCCAAAACTATCCACCAACTAGGTCCTACAAAGACAAAGAATACTCCCTACAAGGATGTCAAGTAAAATGCATCATGATTAGTAAATAAAATTAATAAAAGCACCAACTAATCATGTACATCCAAACTATCTCATCAAAATAAACAAGTGCTCAAAGACGCTATGCGATTTTCCCAGTTTAGGTATGGGAGGGTTGACAAGGTGACCTATTGGGTCAATCTTACCTCAAGTTTAAGAGTGTTTCCCAAGTGTACCTTTCTCTAAGTCATGTCTATGAAGTGACATGGATTGGGGAAAGACTCTTGGGCATGGGGTTCATGACATAAAAGGGATTGTAGTGTCTCATTTATGGGTTCCTTTGTAGAGGGTGTGTTGCACCTTTGATTTTAATGCAACCTTTTCTGTTATAACCCTAAATTGCACTACCCCTGCTTACCTGGCATCAGGCCTACTCATGCCTCTTCCTAGCCAAATCCATGTTGAGTAATTCCTCAAAAAACCACTTAAAACAAGCAACCCGCGCCCTAACTTCTCACTGGGCACGGGCATCCACTTGCTGTCCTTATACTGCACGTGGACATCCGCAGGCTAACCCGAAACAGCCCTCGGGTACCTAACAAAGCAAAAAATCAGGAAAGTTTCCACCGGGACACGAGGCTTTTTGTCAGTTAACTGGAACTCCGAGCCATGCATGGCCGAGAGTTCGCCAATAACCCTAGCTCCTTCTAGCCTATAAAAGGAGGGGTAGGGGTATTATTCAAAGGAGGAAAAATCATAGCAAAGAAACTCTGCCGAATTGCCAAGCCAGTTTTGTCCCAACCCTTTAGCCTTGCCTCAAGCTTTAGGAGAAATTCATGCAGCAGCATTTGGAGGACAAAAAGAAGAGGAAGAGCCCAGGATCAGGATCGTGGAACGGTGACCGACCTCAGAAATCATTGTAAGTTGGTTCATATTGAAGTTAATGAAAAGATACTTTTCCCGTTCCGCATACATGAGTCTTATCTATGTAATTTGATTTGTGTTTTTATCTATAACCTTAGAATAGATCAGTAGCATGCATGCATAGT
>JASDQU010736282.1:215366-279415 GCA_032191745.1 Picea mariana | reverse complement strand
GTTACTTCTACTTTGATTGGAATAAAATATAAAAAAAAAACTTAGCTTGTTAGGTCTCTTTCTTTCTTGGCATTTGCTTCGCATTGTTATTTGAAAAAGAAAAAGAAATTAGCATAGTATTGTGTTTTCTTCTCATCTTAAAAGCATTTCAAAAGAAAATAAGAAAGATAATCCTTCTTTGCTAGTGTTCTCATAAATTTCATTTTCTACAAAGAGTCTTAACAACATCAGTTGCACTACCACACCCCTTTTGAGTAAATCAAGCCAGTAAAAAGAGCGCTTAATTAAAATCAACCAGACTTTATGTTTGTATGGTCCATCAACTAGTCTAGGCTAGAGCCTTGATTTAGGTTGGAGAGGAAACTCTTAAAGGCTACAAAACAAACGTAGGAGTCTGCGCTAGGGAGTGAAAAAGTCCAATAACATGAAAATTATCTGGGACCCCCCTCTAACACAAGGGTTAAACACGAGGTCATGTGCAGAAAGGTAGCGGAGATAACCCCTCCAAAGCTGGACCAAGCATAGTGGGGAACGCATATAGAGGGCTTATCTTGGGATTTCATTGATCTCATTTGCCACGGATCTTCATGGGTCTCAAATCCGTTCGAGGTCCTCATTTTTCTTCTAGAACACTTGCTTTTGATACCCTTGATAGGTTTTGGGCTTGATACCCTACTCATTGCGGTCCACCTAATTGTCGACTGTACCTGCTTGGTAATTGTTCATGAGATGGAAACCTAGTTGCCTTTATTTTAGGGACTGACACAGGTGAATGTGGGGGTATACCACAGTACCTAGGGAAGATGTTGGGTCACACTTTGCATAGTATACCTGGAGGGTTCTTCCATGTTCAAGTTGCACTTGCACCAGTAAGTTTCTCTAGTGTTGGTTGGCGTAATTGTTCTTCCTACTAGTTAGTCATTTGCTTGATTTTCCTTTAGGAACTTTTAGTGTGTGCTCTGTGCTCCCTAGTTTTCCATAGTGTGTTAGTCAATCTTTTCTTTGGGTCTCTGACCTAGGGTGGTAGACTGCCCACTCCATTGGTTATGAGGACTTTTTAGTCTTCCGCTTAGAAACGTAGATCCACCTCTTTATAGGTGTTGTTTTGATAACACTGGTTCGTCGGAGTCGGTGTGTGAGACTTTTACGGACTTGAACGATCCCACAAGGGGAGAACCTGTGCATAATATTTTCATGGCTAAAGTTTCAGATGATACCAACCAAGGAACCCCTTCGCAAGGGGATTCTTGTGCTTTTCCTTTTCTCAGAAATGTTGGTGTCCCTTTGATGGCCACTTTGTACATTCCTGGGTTGAATGTGGGACTATGGCTTGGTTGGGTACCATTCTAAATGTCTCGAATGCTCTTAACGCTTCTCAGTTAAGAACTTTATGTCATGGGCATCCTGTTGATGTTCCTTCGTTGGAAAATTCTTCTCCTCCTCCTTCTCTGGCCTCTGGTGAAAGTACAGTTACTAGTAACCGAAAGTCTAAATGAAGTAGAAAGAGGAAGAATAGGAATAATAAATCACCGACCTCTGCGAGTCATGTTGGAGATAGGTCGTCAACCTCTGCGAGTCATGTTGAAGACTAGCACCCAGGCTCTACAAGTCATGTTGGGGGCATGCACCCAACCCCTGCCAGTCATGTTGGGGGTAGAAGTCCAGTCATTGATAGTCATATTGGCAATATGTCTGTAGCCTCTGTGAGTCATGTTATCGACCCATCACCATCCTCTGCAATTCATGTTGGAGATGTGCAACCAACCACTACTATTCATGTTGGGGGAATTGATTCTTTTGAGAAACCTAGATAAATAGGATGTAAGCCTAAGTTTCCTTGTAAGCTTTGCAAGGGAAATCACCTTACTCATTTGTGCCCTGGCATTCCAGAGGTACAAATATTATGGTCCCTGTCTACAAGCTCTTCTGATTTTGAGTCTTCTGAGGTTTCCTCTTTGCCTATTCATCTATTGGTTGAGAAAGTGTTCATGTCGATGCAGTCATCAGTTGATCCCACTCCTCTTTTGGGGGGTGAGGTGCCTTTAGACCATGTAGTCTCTCAGCCTATTCAACCTTTGGTTGAGAAAGTGGTCATGCCGATGCAGTCATCGGCTGATCCCACTCCTCTTTTGGGGGGTGAGGTGCCTTTAGACCATGTAGTCTCACATCCTTTTCATCCATTGGTTGAGAAAGTGGTCACGTCGATGCAGTCTTTGGCTGATCCCACTCTTCTCTTGGAGAGTGTCAAGTCTACCAAAGTGGTCACACCATTGCAATCTTCGGTTGATCCCACTCCTCTCTTGGGGAGTGAAGTCTCTACTGACTATGTTTTTAGCATTTCCAATTTCGTACTTTCAGAACAAGGGGGCATTCCACTTGCTTCAAGCACACCCCCTCCAAGCCCTAGGATGGTTTCCTTTGATTGGAATGACCTTGTCGAACCTCATCTTCCTTCTTCTGCACCTTTTCAAATAAGGTTTGAAGTTAATTCAAAAAACATTTATCAATGTATTGTAGATGAAGGAGCCTCTGGAAGTATTTTATCCTCCTCGGTTTGGAAAGTCTTTGGATCTCCCGAGCGTGTGTCTTCTTCGCATGAGTTGTTGGCTTTTGACAAACATCCTAGTGAATATTTGGGGATTCTTCCTCAATTTCCTATCTCGTTAGGTGGGAAGATTGTCCTTATCGACGTTATAGTGGTGCAAGGCTCATTAGATTTTAATATGCTTTTCGGGCGTGATTATGTATATGATATGAACAGTGTGGTGTCTACACTCTTTCAGGTGATGCATTTCCCTCATAATGGAAGCATTGTCATTATCAACCAACTGGCATCTGATAATCACCATCCTAATTCAGCATTATTTCAGACTACCCCTTTACATGTTCCTAGTGTTCGTGTAGACTCTACCCCGCCACAGGTTAATTATGTGGTGTCTTATCCTCGGTGTTTGATTGCTTCTGAGTAGGAACCTATGCAAACATATTTTCCTTCTCGATACTTGGTCTCAACAATTGATCCATTAGTTTACCCAATGGGGGCATGGGAGCCCTTGCTTCCCCCTCTTGGTCCAAGTGATCTTGAGTCTCCTTCTAAGTCTGATCTCATTGTTTGTGGATCCTCAAGCCTCCGTTCTTATGATTCTTCATTGATAGACTCTATCAGTTCAGGCTAGGGCCTCCATCATCATATGGAGTATGGTGAGTTTACTTCACCCTTTGAGACTATCAACCCTCATTTGCATGATTTATCGAATTTTGAATTTCCTTCAGATGAGGCTATCCTTGAAGCCATGACTACGGTTTCTATATCGTGGGAGGAATTATACCGTGGCTTGTGTTTTCTTCCCTCTTGGGAGACTTTCCAAGTTGACTATCGAAGAGACTCTTGGTCTGAGCCTAGAAGTGGGCTCTACCTAAACTAGTTTCATACATGAGTCGTATCCCCCTCGGCTCTTCTTTTAAGCCCTTTTCAGACCCTCTAAACATGAAAAGATTGTCGAGCAATCTTGTTTCCCTTCACGCTCGCCAAACTAAAATTTGAAGGCACGTCTGTCTGGCAGTAGTTTACCCCTTTTCAGTTTGGATGGTCAAATGTACGAACAAAGGTATACTCTAGGAGCCTCGGTTCTCTAGAAGAGTATTCCCAGGTATAGATTTAACCCTTTTTTGGGCCCGAGGGACTAAATTTATAGAAATGGAACCCCAACACAGTCCATAGTTAAGCTCTTTTTAGACTCCCTAAAATTGAAAAGATGGTCGAGTGACCTTATTTCTTTATACTCGTTAAATTGATCCAGAAGAACATCCCTTACGGAGTCCATAGTTAAGCTATTTTCAAACTCCTTAAAATTGAAAATATGGTCGAGTGACCTTGTCTTTGTCACACTCATTAAAATGATTTTGAATAGACATTTGTTTGGTGCTAGTTTACCCCTTTTTCTAGCCAACTAGATTACCTTCGAAAAAGGTACCCCAGTGGAGTCTTCGTTTACGTTTTTTCAAACTCTCTAAACATGAAAAACCACCAAGCTTACCTTCTCTGGGCTCATTAAAATTACATCGAAGGACATTATCATTGTGTCTTATTAATTGCATTTGCATTCCTGTGTCTTTGGCCTAATTCTGGATCCATGTTGCTCTCAATTGAACCATCTGAAGCATGCCTTATACGCAAGCCTTGTAGCACTTTGCCTCTGCATCTTGACGCCTTGAACCATGGAGGATTTTTCCTGAGTGTCCTTTTCCTGCATATGTCCCCTTTCTCTGAGCATCAATGTGTTCCTTGCACTTGGAATTAGTATGTCTGCAACACTCGATCCTCGTTTGTAATGTAGCATTATTTATTCTTTTTCAAGCTTCCCAAAATTATTGAAAAAGACAAAAAAAAAATATATACCCCAAAAAGAGGAAGGGAAAAGTATTTTCTTTTTGTTGACAACACAATGAGTCACCCTTGGACAAAACACATCCTTTCGTTTGTTCGTCAAGCCCTAGGATTCAATATGACATAGCTACAAAGAGCTATGTCCTCCTCCATTTCGTTACCCTTCCAATCATATGGAGAGTTTTCATTGCCTCGTGCATCGTGAACTTATGTCAATGCTATGTTGCCTGAGTCTCATATTTTGTCGTGCTTTCATCCAAAGGGAGATCTTACTAAACTTGAGTCAGCCCTTCTTCAGTTTGTCTCTTGTCCTCATGCCCGACCACCCCAAAATACCAATCAAGTCCTTGTTCAAAATCAATGAAGTTCTCTGCACTGATCGCCAAGATCCTCTTGTTTGTTCCCGACAAGCCGTCGAAGACCTCTGGGTAGTTAAGTTATACACTGATATTACACTCCTACTTGAGTTTTGAAGATTTTGAATTTGTTTCTCAAGCTCTAAGGACCTCATCTCCAACCATCAGGTGTCATTGGATTCTTGAAGATAGATACCATACATGTATATCTTTTGATTTTGAGATGTAGATATGCTATGTACTACTCATGGCTACACTTTATATAGTTATATGACATGGATCTGCAGTGTATTTGATTGGCAGCCATGATTTTATCCCGAGCATGGGTATGGCTACCTCGGTGAGACAAATTGTTATTTTTATAGATGGTACCTCTTGAACTCTAGTTCTTGGGATTCACTCGCTTCATACATCGGTGAAGATTTGTAATGTATTTTGGCCATCAGATGCTCTTTTGACCTCAAACATTAGGGGGCATCTATTATAACCCTAAATTGCACCAGACATGCATACCTAGCATCAGGCCATCTAACTTGCTATCTTTTCCAAGCCATCACTAAACAAGCTCTTCAAAAAACCATTGTTTTGAAGATGTATGCGTCTTGCACCACTACTTCGCACATACACACGCTTGCTAGCCCACTACAGCCCGCGTACACTCACATAATATCTTGAAAAATCAAAATTGCATAGGATATTGATTTTTGGGCTGTTACTTAACCGTTTGATTGCCAATAGATAGTCACCCCAACCTTTACTATCTCTTCTGGCCTATAAAATAAGGGGTTGGGGTCCCATTTAAAAGGGAAGCATGAGAGCATAGAAACTCTGTTCATTTCCGTATTCCCCCTTTGCCCCAATATTCGGCAACCACATTGTGAGTTTGAGCTAGAATTTCCTTTTATTCCATTGCAAGCCTTTTCCATTCCCCTAGAGAGAACTGAAGAGGAGAAGGAGATGTGAAAGTATTTGGTGCATTGCAAAGAAGAGCCCAGGACCGATTTCGAGGAGCAGTGTCAGTCTCATATTGTAAGTGACTTTTGTGAGATTAATATAAAGTACTTTTTTCATCCCGCCAAATGACGTCTTAAAATTATATGATTTGTTTACATTTCTTGTTTATGATGTATAACCCACTAATCCATATGTAGAATGCATGCTTGTAGTTTCTTTTTTGTCTTTTGGTGAATGCAGGTCATCCTTGGGAGGAGACTTGCAGTCAAGAAAAAACTAAGCGCAAAGGGATCAGCACTTGACGCAGATTTTAAGGTATGCCTACCGGATCCCTATACCTTGTCTTTTATGCATGATTGTGGGGTAATGTTAGGATAGTTGATAAAAAGTAGGAGACTTTAGAGGGTTATATCTGCCTACATTTTAGAACCCTAGTGTAGTTTGTAGAGGGGTGTTCCTGCTATAGCACAGATGCATGCTTGTTCATGTGTTTCCCCTTCATAGTTTGTTCTAGAAGACCACTTAAACCTATAAAATCACCATACAGATCATTTTCCTTGTTGAGCTTAAACTAGCACAACCTCAAACTCGTGGCTTGGCTGGTGAACATTGAATGTTGAAAGGTTTGGACTGGTAAAATTCTCAATTCAATACAAATTATGTGCTTAGTTAAAGAAAACCCTAATTGACACCAGGTCTGTAACATCCCCGACCTCACACCAGTCGAGACATGCCACTCCTCAGATGCTTTACTTAGCTTCGAAACCGTCTTTGTAACATTCCCAATCTTCAACAGGCCAGGCCATGCTACTCCTGAACACTCTTTCATGCTCAAATACCAATTTGTAACGTCCCCGATCATTCATGCCGGGCCATGCTACATCGAAGAACACATCCATTCTCTGTGCGGAACATACTGTAACATACTTAGCATCCTAACTAAGTTATGTCTCATATAACTTTCTAACTGCATGTAATTAAAACATATGCGCACACAGAACTCTTGCGGAAGCTTAATATATTTAAAACATGAACATAAAAATACACTATGTAATTGCATGAATTCACACTGAAATAGAAATAAACATTTACAAGAAGCATATACATGCAATACCCATAAGCATACAGACAACTATAATCACGCATAGGATAAACCCATAAAAATAACACGTGAATAAAAATGCAACATGTAAATTAATCACATAATTGACACTTATCTTTGTGAGAATATCATCAACTACATGTAGACCTTCCATGAACCTCCTAGCCTTAGAACACGCTGTTCATCACTCTCAACAATGAGTCACCCCCGATCTGGGACTAAACTCCACCCAGGTAAAAGGGTTCCTAACCAGGCTAAAGGCTCATGAACAATAGGAATGACTTCATCTCAGGTGCTCACTCAACTAATAACCTACAATCCCTCATTCCCCACAAGCCTATCCCACCCAAGGAAGTGTGCCCCTTCTCTGCTCAATATTCCCTTGGCTGCCCCACTTCCCTTCCAGGGCTTCAGCAACAAGTCGGATAGAAAGTCTCAGAGCCCTGCAACTGTAGTTCAACACCTTCAGGAAATCAATCCCCAACAATTCTCTCACCCAGAGAATTGCTCACGGGCCTAACAACCCACCTCTTCAATATCCCATGGGCCTAACAACCCACTTCTTCAATCCCACTCCCAAGCTAACAGTTACCCAACAGAAGGCTCTGGATATGGGTTCAGTTAAGGTCATGAAGATACAAATGATATCTCAATGGCTACCAATACTCTTGGATGATTGAATGTATATCTCAGTGATAGATGAATCAGGGAAATATGATGGTTTGAATGATGGAGAGTTCCCCCGAAATGAACTATGTCCAACAATATGTATGCATGCCCCCAACTTGAAACTTGTCATGTTGAAAGCTACTTTGGCCCACTTGGCCCCAACTTAGAACTTAGGATACCATAATTATCCACACTTTATGGTTTAAGAAATATTAATATAATATTTCTTAACTTATCCCCTTCCCTTTCCCTAACTAGTGGAGTTTAGTCCTCCATCTCTTTTATCGTGGTCGTTCTACGCGCAACGATGTATTTTATATTAAATATGAGATATGTACAAAAATAGGTGCACTGGCCTTTAACATCTAGGCTCTCTAGCCTAATCAAAACATAAGCATCCTAGCTTATAATGTTGGCTCACCAACTTATAAAATATATCAAATACACAAGGCTCCTTGGCCTCTACATTGCGCACACTTGATATTTTGCACGCAGTATCCCAGAATGTGCACACTTTCTCATTTTACTGTATAGTACATGTGTGCACTATGCCATGAAATGTGCATACCAAAATGATATCAAATTATCTCACCATCTTATGTACATTTGTATTTACATTTGCAATTGGTCTCAGCCTTAGGGATTTTGCTATCCCCTCCCCTTATTTATGCACTGTTCCCAGTGCATCATGTACCCATGTACAACTAAATTTCAAAATCCTCAAAAAGATGTGGGTATTCTACCCGCATTTCATCCTCATGCTCCCAAGTAGCATCCTCAGGACCATGCCAGGTCCATTGGACCTTTACAAGACCTATGGCTTGATTCCATAATTGTTTGATTTTCCAATCCAGAATGCGCACTGGACACACTTGAAAAGCACCTTCTTGCTCCACCTGAATCACATTCCAATCAATAACATGCTTAGCATCAGGTATATATTTCTTTAGAAAGGATACATGGAATACATTATGAACAGACATAGATGCAGGCAATGCAATCATATAAGTTATTGGACCAATCCTCTCTAGTATTTCAAACGGCCCACAATAGCGAGCTGCCAACTTTGAACAATTTCCCAACTTCAAGGAACTTCTTTTGGCCTTCACTTTGAAGAATACATGGTCACCCACTTTAAATTCCCTGTGAGTTATGCCCTTATCAACATTGATTTTCTTCCTGTCTTGGGTAGCCTTTAATTTTTTTTTTATTTTCAACATTTTCTCTTCCATTTCCTTGAGCAATTCTGGCCCAACCACTGCTCTATCTACTGGGTTATCCCAGCTTATCAATGTGTTGCACTTTCTACCATAAAGTGCCTCAAATGGGCTCATCTTTAGAGATTCTTGATACCCATTGTTATAAGCGAACTCTACCAAGTGTAGGTAGTCTTCCCATTTTTATGGTTTATCCATCACATACATCCTCAACATATCCTCAATCACCTGATTCACCCTCTTTGTTTGTCCATATGTTTTTGGATGATAAGTTGTACTAAATTTCAAATTTGTTCCAAATCCATTAAATAATCCCTTCCAAAATTTTGATGTAAATTTTGGATCTCTGTCAGACACAATTGTCTTGGGTACGCCATGTAACCTAGCAATTTCCCTCATATAAACATCAACAATGTTCACTCCCTTGTGAGTGAGCTTAACTGGAATAAAATGGGTAGCTTTAGTAAGCTTATCCACCACTACCATGATAGAATTTCGTTGCTTGTTCGTTCTGGGCAGTTTGGTAATGAAATCCATGGTTACAACTTCCCATTTCCACTCAGGAATGGGTAATGGCTATAGTAAACTAGCTAGGTGTCTATGCTCAACCTTTACTTTTTAACATTCCAAACATTTGGCAATAAAATTAGCAACCTCTTTCTTCATGCCTGGTCAATAATATTGGCTATTGACAGCTACAATAGTTTTCTGATATCCTGGGTGCCCAGCATAAGGCACATTATGCATTTCTCTCAATATCAGATTTTTCAGTTCCTGAGAATTTGGTACATAAATTCTACCCCTGTATATGAGAACTTCCTCCTCATCTAGCTTGTATTATTCAATTTTCTGCTGCAAAATACCTTGCTGTAATTTTGCCACTAAATCCTTGTATTGTAAATCTGATTTGGCAGTCTCTATGATTTTGTGTTTCAAATCTAATTGATACATGCTAATGGTTGTAGCATGCATTCATGCACTCTTCTGCTGAGTGCATCAACCACTTTTTTCTCTTTCCCCTTGATATGCTTTATATTGAAGTCATATTCACTTAGAAATTCTAACCATCTACTTTGCCTAGAATTTAAAGTTGGTTGATCAAACAAATATTTCAGACCATTGTGGTCTATCCTCATCTCAAACATTTTCCCCATGAGGTAGTGTCTCCATTTCCTCAAGGTATGTACTATGGCTACCAACTCCAAATCATAAGTGGCATAGTTTCTTTCATCCTCCTTTAACTTCCTTGACTCATAACATATAACAAACCCATTTTGACTGAGGACTCCACCAAGTCTCTCTTTACATGCATCTATGCATACAATGAAGTCTTCATTTGGATCTTCTATCCTTAATATTGGAGCACTTGTTAATAATTGTTTCAAGTGTTGGAAACTCTTTTCACAATACAATGTCCACTGAAACTTCACACCCTTTATTTGCAATGAAGTGATTGGGTGTGCAATATTTGAAAATCCATCTATAAATATCCTATAGTATCCTACAAGGCCCATGAACGATCTCACCTTTGTCACATTCTTTGGCACTGGCCATTCTATAATGGCTTCTATCTTCTCAGGGTCCACTGCTATCCCATCCTTTGAAATGATGTGCCCCAAATAGTGAATTTTCTTCTGGTAAAATGAGCACTTGCTCAATTTGGCATACAATTGATGCTCCCTTAATACTTGCAAAACCATCCTCAAATGATGTCCATTCTCTTCTTCTAACTTGGAATATATGAGAATGCCATCCAGAAATACAATGACAAACTTGTCTAAATATTCTCGGAAAACACCATTCATTAAGCACGTGAAAATAGCTGGTGCATTTGACAACCCAAATGGCACCACTGTGAACTCATAATGACCATACCTTGTCCTGAAAGTGGTCTTGCTGATATCTTCCTTTTTAATCCTTATCTGATGGTGTCCTGACCTGAAATCTATCTTTGAAAAGATCTTTTCATCCTTCAATTGATCAAAAAGATCATCAATCCTTGGCAGAGGATACTTCTTATTTACAGTCACTTTATTCAACTATCTGAAATCAATGCACAATCTTAATGTTGTATGTTTCTCCTTCAAAAACAAGACTGGGGCACCCCAATGTGACACACTTGGGCATATATACCCCTTCTTTAGAAGCTCTCCAAGTTGCATTTGCAAATCCTTCAGCTCTGGTGTACTCATTCTGTAAGGAGTCTTTGACATGGGAGTTGCTCCAGGCATTAGATTTATAGAGAAATAAACGTCCCTCCTTGGTGGTAGTCCTAGTACCTCCTTGAACACATCTTCAAAATCTTCCAGGACTGCATAATCTTCCAAATTTGGCACCTTATCTCTAGGTGTCTCCGCCAAATGAGCTGCAATTATTTGACACCCTTTTCTGTAACATTTCTTCAGCTGCAATGTTGAAATCTCTCCGATGGCTACCTCCCTGGGAATTCCCTGCACTTTCCTTAGTTTCCCTTCCTCATCCAAGTAAGTAAATGCTTTGTTATGGTAGTCTAGGATGGCATGCTATTGATCCAATCAATCCATCCCAATCAGACAGTCATATGAACCTAAAGGCAAGATGTTCAAGTCTACCTAGGTGTTTAGTCCATTCATGTCAATAAGACATGAGTTAACCATCTCATTAACTTTTATTTTGGCCCTTGTAGCTAGTTGCACCAACCAATATTTCCCATGCTTGCTTCTTGGAAAATGAAAACTTTCCACCACCTTAGGATCTATATAACTATGACTAGCTCCTGAATCATTTAAAATAGCAATGGTTTGGTTGTTGATCATACCTTCCACTTCAATCATATATGACTAATATTATGTTGACTTGTTGTCTAGGGCTGCATAGATCTCGGGTATCTTTCTGCCTATGTCCTCCACTGTTTCATCTTGTTGTACATTATGAACAATCCTCCCTTTTTCACCTCTTTGAGGGCAATCTCTGAACATGTGATCCTCTTTACAACCCCAACATTGAATAGGTGGTTGCCTTGGCCTTTGACTTCCTATGTCCATCATTCTGGGTTCCTTAGGAGTTTTCTGTCCCTGTGGACTATTTCTGAAGAATGGTGGCTTAGACCCCTTCTTCCTTTGATCCATCTTGAATTTCTTTTTTTCTTCCCAAGCTTTTCGGAATGTTGGCCTTGATTTTTGTTGATCATATAGGCATTTGTCTCACCTTATGGTCTCCTCCAATGTCTTGGGATCATCATACTGTATTTTTTCACTAATGAATGATGGCAATCCACTCAAATACCCTTGAATTTTGACTGTCTCATCCTTGATGAAAGAGACATACTTCAATGGTTCTAGAAACCTTCTCTTATATTCCTCAATTCTCATACTCCCAAGCTTGAGTTCAATGAACTCTTTCATTTTCTTGTCATAGTATCTTTTAGTCAAGTATTTACTTTGAAAATATCTTTTAAATTCTTTCCAAGTTGCCTTCTTCTCATCAATATGTTGTACCTTCACATATTGGTCCCACCACATTGATTCCTTTCCCTTGAGCTGATAAATATAAATTATTTTCCATACCAATTAGACAGTCATAGGAACCTAAAGGGGGATGGAATTGAGATGTTGTGTGATCTCTTATTGGAATTCCTCTGGGAGTGGTGGTAATGCCTGCTAACACTTCTTGTTTTTCTTTTCTCATCATGAGACTTGTGACTTCTAGATTTGCTCGAGCCACTCTCCTTATCGAAATTCTTTTCTATTATGTTCAATCTCTCCAATAAATTCATGTTGAAGTCATCCTACTGCTCCTTGGCTCTCATAAGCCTTTCATTATCAGCTTTATGGCTTTGAACATCCTTCTATAAATTTTTAATCATCTCTACCATATTTATGTTTTCATCCCTTTCTTCACCATGTCCATTGGATTTTGTTCCTTCCATGCTCAAATGGACATCCATCCCTCTGAATTCATCTTCCTGGCTATAATTTGTTGGTGGCTCTTCCATTACTCTGGACTCTAAATTGATCTTGATCTGATCTATTTGTTGTTAACTCTGCAAAATGTGCAGCCAACAAAACTTGTCAAACTGACTGTTTCAACAATTTTATGAAAAATATGAACCATTTTGGTTCAACAATTTATCAGAAGCCTTTCTTCTGATTTCCTAAAACATTGAATTCCCAATCAATTTTATGGTGGACAATTATATTCCACTTTCCAATACCTTTCCAACACCTTCTCACATGCTCAATTCCAAGCCTTGAGCAGAAAGTTATGGCTTCATGGAGCTAGTCAGGGTCTTATAATTCACCCTTCACTGTTTCTATTGTTCTTTCCCCTTCAAACAACTTCATGCACACAAGTTTCAATCTGTGCTCCCATATTTTCCGTGTGCTGCAACATCACAATTAAATTGTTCTTTGTGCACTTTAAAACTACTGTGTATCACTTCTTTGTCATGCCAACAACATGCGCGCACTTTTGTGTCGCACACCAATAACTACCGCGCACAGTTTTGGTTCTTGCACTATCACCCGTTGCGCGCAGTTTTTGTATCGTGCACTGATATTCCACATGCATTTCGCTCTATGCATTACATCATGCCAAAGTTCAATATGCCCCCACCACGCATCAATAATCAGTGTGCATGATATTAAACTATTGTGCGACAACATATACCCATATTGCATGTGTGCCAACCAAACTCCTCTGTGCTCTGCCAATACTGCATACATCCTGCACGCCCTTATTATGTGTGTGTGTACATTGAGCGCACCTTCTTATGCATGTGCACTCCATGCAATTCCAAATTTAGTGCACGCACTCGCCCACCATATTCTTCCGTGCGGCGCCACAATTTATAGCGTGCACCTGCATGCTTACATTTTCCACGCCGTACCTCCACGCTAACATTTTCTGCTCCATTTTTCATGGCTTCACTATAACTTCAAATTCGACCAATTCTAGGTTCGAATTTGCTAGGACAGATATTAAATTAGTAATATCTCATCACTTGGCTGAATTTCTCCATTTTCTCATGAATCCACCCGCAGAAATTGGGGCTTTTCCCCATTTCCACCCAGTTGTTGTTACTTTTTTCCATGGATGCTCTACAACTGAAATTCGGCCACTTCGAATTAAATCCTCTGTGATATTTTTCTTCAACTCAACCTTCTCAGCCCATTCAGGCTTAGTGTTGAAAACTAAAGCTCTAATACCAATTTGTAACATCCCCGACCTCACACTAGCCGGGACATGCCACTCCTTAGACGCTTTACTTAGCTCTGAAACCATCTTTGTAACATTCCTAGCCTTCAACAGTCCAGGCCATGCTACTCGTGAACACTCTTTCATGCTCAAATACCAATTTGTAACGTCCCCGACCATTCATGCTGGGCTACGCTACACCAGAGAACACATCTTTTCTCTGTACGGAACGTACTGTAACATACTTAGCATCCTAACTAAGTTATGTCTTATATAACTTTCTAACTGCATGCAATTAAAACATATGCAAACATTGAACTCTTGCGGTAGCTTAATATATATAAAATGTGAACAGACAAATGCACTATGTAATTGCATGAATTCACACTAAAATAGCTGTAAACATATACAGGCAGCATATACATGCAATACCCATAAGCATATAGACAATTATAATCACGCACAGGATAAACCCATAAAAATAACATGTGAATAACAATGCAACATGTAAATTAATCACACAATTGACACTTATCCTTGTGAGAATATCACCAACTACGTGTAGACCTTCCACGAACCACCCAGCCTTAGACCACACTGTTCATCACTCTCAACATTGATTCACTCTCGAGCTGGGACTAAACTCCACTCGGGTAAATAGGTTCCTAACCAGGCTAAAGGCTCATGAACAATAGGAAAGACTCCGTCTCAGGTGCTCACTCAATTAACAACATACAATCCCTCATTCCCCATATGCCTGTCCCACCCAAGGAAGTGTGCCTCTTCTCTGTTCAACAATCCCTTAGCTGCCCCACTTCCCTTCCAGGGCTTCAGCAACAGGCCGGACAGGAAGTCTCAGAGCCCTGTAGTTGTAGTTCAGCACCTTCGGGAAATCAATCCCCAACAATTCTCTCACCCAGAGAATTGCTCACGGGCCTGACAACCCGCCTCTTCAATATCCCACGGGCTTGACAACCCACTTCTTCAATCCTGCTCCCAAGCTAACAGTTACCCAACAGAAGGCTCTGGATACAGGTTCAGTTAAGGTCATGAAGATACAAATGATAGCTCAATGGCTACCAATACTTCTGGATGATTGACTGTATATCTCAGTGATAGATGAATCAGGGAAAGATGATGGTCCGAATGATGGAGAGTTCCCCTGAAATGAACTATGTCCAACAATATGTATGCATGCCCCCAACTTGACACTTGTCATGTTGGAAGCTACTTTGGCCCACTTGCCCCCAACTTAGAACTTAGGATGACATAATTATCCATACATTATTGTTTAAGAAATATTAATATAATATTCCTTAACTTAGCCCCTTCCCTTTCCATAACTAGTGGAGTTTAGTCCCCCATCTCTTTTATCGTGGTCGATCTACGCGTAGAGATGTATTTTATATTAAATATGAGATATGTACAAAAATAGGCACACTGGCCTTTAACATCTAGGCTCTCCGGCCTAATCAAAACATAAGCATCCTAGCTTATAATACTGGCTCACCAGCCTATAAAACATATCATATACACAAGGCTCCCTGGCCTCTACATCGCGCACACTTAAGATGCTGCGCGCGATATCCCGGAATGTGCACACTTCCTCATTTTACTGTGTAGTACATGCGCGCACTATGCCATGAAATGTGCATACCAAAATGATATCAAATCAACTCACCAACCTATGTACATTTGTATTTACATTTGCAATTGGGTTCGGCATTAGGGATATTACAAGGTCCATGAAAATACCTGGTTTAGTAAATAATCGAGGGAATTCACATTACGATAGCCACTAGCCAGGAACCAACAGAGAATATGAAAGAATTGGAATTAAGTTTGCTAATCATTTGAACCTGGCAATTAGATGGTCACACATTAATTTTTTAATCATATTAATTAAATGCTAAAAAGTAAACAGGTTAACTGATGCCCTAAAAAATGCAAGAAAGTTATCAACATGAGATTTTATTCATTGAATTGATTTGGAAGGACTACTAAGAATATGTTAACATATTCAATTGATAACCATAGGATTGGAATTTATGGTTAAAAACGGATTAAATGTGCCCATTTCCAATAGATATATGCCTTTTAGCGTAAAAATGGGGTTGTCAAGTGGGTAGTTCTCATGCCATTAATATATTTTCTTTTTGGTTGTTGTTATGGCACCAGGCAAGTTGCTCTCCCAGTCACTGGTTATGGCAGCAAGCAAGTTCTTTACATAGTTGCCGGTATAGATTGGATATATTCCTCACATCTCCTCATGTGAATTCAACGCCCATCCAAAAAATAGCTTCGTTATGAACCAGACTAGTTCCTTCCATGTCCTCCAAATATAGCAGAGTCGTTCTTTCCATGTCGTCTGGATACACCAAAGTCGTTCTTCGCATGTTCTCCTGAGACACTGGAGTCATTCCTCTCATTGGATTCGGTAACATAAGATTTGTTCTTGTCATGGCCTCTGGGAGTGCGCATGGGTTTTAAAGTCTTGTTTAGTTTAAATGAGCATATTATAAACTTTTTAATTTATATTCGATTTTTTTTTTCTTGAAATTTGAGAGGAATGGTTGGATCTGTATATTTGAGTAACTAAATTTGTATAATCTTAGTGTTTAAGGAGTTTTTTAGTAGGCTAAATCTATTCATACATTCAAAAATGCAATTTAAACAACAAAAAATAAAGATTTTGTCCAAATTTACATCACCTAATTTCAATCAATAAAATAGAACGTTTAACCAACCCCATTTTAATTTCTATATATGATTTATTGTGTAAATGATTTCTATACACACTACAACTCTCATCTGATGCTAGGTGTAAATATTGAAAAAGAAAATGACTCACCCACTTCCATGTTGGAGAAAAGGCAATCTCACTGTCCAATATGTTATATAAATCCTTAAGTGTTTGTTAGTTTTCAACACGTTTAAAAGGGGTGGGGTTAAGCCAATGCTCACAGGAGCGAACAAAATTTAAATTACATAGGCAATCCATTCCATGTCAACCATGCAACTGAATCGACAAACCCTGAGTAAAGGCGTTTTGATCGTCCTCGTTCCTAACTCCAAAATCCTTGCGAGAGTTTGTTAATATTTGTTATGAACACGTCATTTTGATCACACGCAATATTGTCAAGAGCATTCGTATGATAAAAAATACAAAGATGTCGGTTTTAATTCCCTTCTATTCGAAAGGGTGTCCTTTTTTTTGTTTGTCATTTCTATTGCAAATATTAAATTTAAATAATTTAAATTTTAAATTAAATAAAAATCATTGAAATTTAATATATTAAACCTTAAAATATCTTGTATAAAACTAACAATTTACTCAAAGCATCTTTTCGTGGATTTGAAACCCAATGATGTAAACCTTATGCTAACGCCATTGGAGAAAAAATTAAATGCTCGTAGATTTCTCATACTACCTCTGATTTGGGTACCTCTTTTTGCGACGTGAAGAGCACATGGAAGCTCTTCTAGTGAGCCACCATTCCATTCAAACATTCCATCGGTGTAACAACTAATGAGGTTGGTTTGGGTGAGAACTTTCTGTGAATCATTTTGGTACTTCTGGGTTTCAATTTTTTTATTTCGTCAATTGAATTGGAATCGGAATCGCGTAATTCATACAATAAGTTTGTTTCGGTAATGAAAAATACACTTTGATGAATGACAAAAAATTGTGCTCAAACATGTCTTTTAATGGAATTTTGGGTCTTGTTCTTGTCACTTATTTTCTTGAATCTCGTTCCATCAGTTCCTATGTCATATGTGTTGTATAGGATTTTGGTTCATCAATCGGAGCCGAGGTAATGTATCAATAGCACATAAATATAAATCTAGGAAAACAACCAATTGACGTTTGGAGTGCTTAACACTATTCAGGAGCTGGGAGGACCAATTTTCTTCTAAGGTGCATTTTAGAGCCAACGCAAAACCTACATATGTTGTAGTTAACCCATATGATGATAAAAGTCACTTTCTTGACCATGGTTTATTCATAAAATCAAGAAGCGCAAAGTAAACAAGTTGGCGTGATATGTGTAGTGGAAGCTACTACTGATACACACAGACTTAATTAGGACTACAACATAAAGTAGATCGGGTGAGGTAGGTGACCAATGATCATTTATCTGGTTAGGCATAGAAATATTGATCATTGGAGATGACAGGAACATGGCTAATGGGAATAGAGAGAAGGATATGAGGTGCAAAAGAATAGGAGAGGCGTTGAGATGAAGAAGAGTTGTTGACAAGGTCTATCCCAACGAGGATGATGAGGGGTCAAAATATCTCTATTGGTGTATTGAAAATAGATGATGGAAACTCATGGATAAGTATCGCATCAGAGGTAGTCGGAGGAACGAGTTGAGTGAAAGGATTTTCTCCATCGGAGGCAGTATTTGGAACTTCTTTGATTGCACTGGTAGAGTTCATGGGAACTTGTCTGGTGTACCAGAGAGGATAATGGGAAGTTTGTTAATAGGGAGGTTAGGATGCCGACGAAGTTACAAGGAATTCTATCGATGTTATCAACGATGGTGGTGGGAAAGATTTTGGTCACACCGGAGGTGATGTCATTAATTTGATCGAAAATTAGGCTTGTGTACTGAAGATTTCGGGAGGAAGTCTATCGATGTGTATCAAAGACAATTATGGGATCTCCTCTGATCACACTAGAAGAGTTTGTGGGAACTCCTCTAGTCGCACCAAAAGACTTCGTGGGAACTCCTCCAGTTGCACTGGAAAGGATAATGTGAAGTGTGTCAGCTTAAAAGAGTTAGATGTATCTAAGGACTTATTTGGAACTCCTCCAGTTTCACCGACAAGTATGATGGGAAGTTTGTCAGTGTATCGATAGAGTTTGACGCAATTCTACCGATATTACGAGAACTCCGAGTAAAATCCAAGTGAAGAAACCTTCCAAGTGAAGCATCATGAATAATTTCTACAAATGGTAAAGTACGAAGAGTGGGAATAGAGGTTTGATCTTTTCCATTTGCATGAGAGAGTATGGAAGGATTTTCAATAGAAAGCTTTAGCCAGGGGGGGTGGATTTTTTCTCTTAGAGAAAAGATAAGAGATGAAGTTAGGGAGATTTTTATGTAGGCACAACAAGATGATATGCATCATCGATCATATTTTTTACCTTAGCAACCCCCTTCTTCTAATTAGTACATTGTCGAATCAAAAGACTTTATACACCATGATCCAGTCAATTGGTTCTAAAACCCCATATTCCTACACATGATGCCTTTGAATAAGGGAACATGGCTAATATTTCACCTACCATTAAGGTGAATATCTCCCAAACCCCAAGTGTCGAAGAAAACATCTTTCTCCCTCGAAGAAATTGTTTCCTACATAGCCCTCTTCCAGGAATTCCAGGACATATTTTCTTGGTCCTATTCTGAGATGCCTGGTATTAACCCAACCATTTTCTAACACCATATCTATACATGGACTGATTCCATACCCATTCGATTGAAGAAAATTTCTATCCATCCTAATAAGTCCCCCAATGTCAAAGATGAAAGAGATAAACTACAGAAGGAAGGTTTCATTTATCCCATTGCATACACTTCATGGGTCTCTAACCTAGTCCCCATTATGAAGAAACAAGGCACCATTCATGTCTATACTGATTTTCACAATCTAAATAAGGCTTGTCCCAAAGAAAACTATCCCATTCCATTTATTGAACAGGTCATCGATGAGTGTATTGGCCATGCAGTCATATCCTTTATGGATCGATTCTTTGGTTATGATCAGATTTATATTCGACCATAATTTCAATACAAGATAGCCTTCACCACTCCATGGGGCACTCTTATGTATAAAGTGAACCCATTTAGGTTAAAATATGTTGCAACTACCTTCCAGCAAGCCATGGATTAATTCTTTCATGACTTGTCTCATCTCATCTTAACCTACCTTGACAATCTCACTACTCACTCGAAGGAAAGGGGTCAACACTTAGAAGACTTGAGAACCATGTTTCTTAGGTGTCACAAATATATCATCGGGTTAAGCCCCCTCAAGTGTGTCTTGTTTGTTGATGTAAATCAGATTTTTGGATTTATTGTCTCCAAATTTGGCATCAATGTTGATCCCCTCAAGGTTCAAGCCATTTCTAAACTTCCTCCCCCTTGAAATATACACCAATTGCATATCCTAAAGGGGAAATACAACTTCCTTCGATGGTTTTTTTGATTATTCTACCACTTCCCATGGTTTCTTGTGATTGTTACATTGTAATGTCACATTTGTTTGGGATGACTAAGCTTAGGGATCCTTTGATGCCCTTAAATGAGGCCTTGTCTCCATACCATTTATTAGTCCCCTATAACTTGAAAAGGATTTCATCTTCTATCCTTTCGAATCAAACATTGTTGTTGCTAGAGTTTTAGTTAAGGAAGGGATTGATGGATTTGAGCACCTCATTTTCTATGTGAGTAAGAACCTATCCAAACCCTCCTTATCCTATTCTCATGGTGATAAGTTGTACCTATCTATTTTCTTATCAATTTCAAATCCATGTCATTACATCATGATGCTTAGAACCAAGGTTTTCACAAACTCTAACCCCATGTCCTTCTTATTGAGAAGATGGGTAATCAATAGGAATTATTCACGATGGATCATGATCCTTCAAGAGTTTGACTTAGAGATGGTGATACAAAGAGTAAGAAATCCTTATTTCTTGTTGAGTTTATTTCTGAATTCCCTACTAGTACATAGGATCCACCCTTGAATGATGACATTCCTGATGAACACTTCATCTCTATATCCATCGACGATCCTTGGTATGGATAGATCCTCTCTTTCTTGATAACCCATAATTTCCCCCCCATCTGACCAACGATTATTGGTGCCGCATACACCAACAAGTATCCTTCTATCTCCTCATTGAAGATGATATTTATCAATGGGGAACTGATACCTTATTGTATTGGTGTCTCACACATGATGAAGTAGAGAAAATTTTGAATGATTACCGCAATGGTGCTTGTGGTGGTCACCTTTTAGAGATGGCCACCACCCAAAATATCACACACGATGGTTATTTCTTGCATAAATGATTTACCGATTGCATCCAAACAGTTATGCATTGTACTGACTTCCAAATATTTTCCCCTATGACATGGGCCCCACTCATCGCATTACACCCTGTTATTATCGTTGGTCCATTTTTCAAATGGGCCATTGACTTTATGGAGTGTAACCCACGATCCTCTGGTGGCCATAACTACATCATTGTGACTATAAATTATTTCATCAAATGGGATGAATCCATGCCAATGTTCAATAGCACCACCACTAACACAACTTATTTATTCTTTAACCATTTCATTTCTCTCTTTGATGTCCCAAAGAAGTTATTTTTTTACCATGGCCAACACTTCGAAGACCAAATTTAGGATGATCTTGCCACCATGTGGGGTTTCTAGCATCAACATTATTCTTCCTACTATCCATAAGGGAATATCCAAGTTGAGGCCATCAAAAAAATCCTCAAAAGCATGCTTCGATGGACAATGTACAAGTACAAAACCAAATGGAATCATATGCTCTTCCTAGCCCTATGGTCTTATAGGACTTGCAAAACGACTGCCACCGGATTCACACCTGTCCATCTCATCCACAACGATGAGGCAATTTTTCTCATCAAATGTCAAATACTCTCCCTTCATATGGACATTGAAATTATCCCCAAAACTACCCCATCAGATTAGATACTATTACTGTCGGAGCATGCCAAAATGGATAGCCATGTTTCCTTATAAACTATTGAAGCAACTAAGTTGTGCGCCAAAGTCCAATATGACCAAAAATTGCACCCATGTTTCTTTCATGAGGGTGGTGTTGTCTTAGTCTATGACCAAGCACATGATATATTGGGTCGAGGGAAAATTGTACCATTATGGAAGGACCTTTACATTGTTAGAAAATTTTTAGGGAAGGGGGCATACCTCCTTGAGGGTCCTAAAGGAGAACTCCTCCCTAACCCTTGAAATGTGCTCTACCTTAAGAAGTTTTTCCCTTGATAGTATTTCTAGATTGATTGAGCATATTGTTTTTACAGAAAGAATATCACCAATTGACTAACAAGATCTCCCTAGGATATTCCTATTGATCCTAGATAGACAGTGGGATAGACTTATATAGTTCTCTCTAGATATAAGCAATTAGATTCATAATTACACCAAGAAATGGTAGAATGGCATACCTTTTCCAGAAGGTTGTCCTTGCATATCCTGTTTTTTGCATCCCTAAAGTTCTCACTCCAACTCCTTGATATGGTTTTTATGAGCAGAATGAAATGAATACATATTATTAAAATATTCTTAACACAAAATAACATAGATACAGTAAAATTGGTTTTCTATTCAATAAGGAAATAAGCCGAAACTGTAAAATGCAGCGGAAAACAAGCTTGTTGGAATGGTGACGGCTTATATCTGAGAAGAGATGCGATGGCCACGCTCATTCACAAGAACATGATTATACAATGAGGCTGCATAGGAATTTTTATCATAAAGAAAATCCAAAACCATAACCCCCAAAGATGAAAATCCAATAGTTTTGTGGACCCTGTTTTGGGTAGTTTGGTGTATCAACTTCTTGGGGGCGTAACTTTGGCATACGATCTTTTTTTGGAGCGCACGGTAGCTCGTTGAAAAGGTATCGTCGAGGAAATTCATTATGGGGGATCAATAAAATCCTTGGGCTATGATTGAGAAGTTCTATCTCGAAAAACCTTCATTTAGGCCCTCAAAATGGCCCTAGAATTTAAAACTGCTAAAAATAGTAAATTACCAAATTTTTCAGAAAACTCTTTTGAGCTAGTTGGAAAATGTGCATGGCCACCGATATCCACCTAGATCAATCCTCCCTCCTTAGGAATAAATGCTATCCATTGCATTGAGTTCTCGGGGGAGAGGGAAAAGCGTTTGTTGAATCTCCATCTTGATGAGCTGCTTGCCTTGTTGGGGAAGTTTCGCTACTTAACTTGTTGAAGGTTGTCACGAACCTGTGGATGGAAGGGTTGGACCTTTTTATCCATTCTGTCTACATGAGATACCTATGTGAAAAATCAATATTTACACTTTGTTGCAATATTAATGACCTTCTTCTATTGGATAGAAGGTGCTTGGGCCGAGGCTGTAGTGGTTGCAATATCCTTTTGTTCACCTTTTGAATAGATTGTGAAGAAGATGAATTTTTTAGTATGAGATACTACCTTAATAAATTGTTTAGGTGGGACAGTAGTTGGAACTACCTCTGGTATCCTATAGAGATGATCCACTAGAGTAACAATGATACTACGGGGTCAAGACTCATAGATAGCATGGTGCATCCACATATATGGTTGGCCCAAGAGAACATCACAAACATCCAGCAGGGCAACATCACATAATACCTGATCCTTGAAGGGATGGATGTCGTATGAAAATCGACACTACTGGTTGACACGAAGATCTCGTCCCTGGAGAAGCCACCCAATGTTGTATGGTTGCGGGTGTGGTGATTTAAACAATCCCAACTATTTGACAACCTCTACTGAGATGAGGTTCTTCTGGCTTCTGCTATCAACAATAAAATGCAGCGAGGTCCCCTTCACCCACATCTATGAATGAAAACAACGCTCCCCTCTTTAGGATGTGCAGGTTCTTCTGGTTGAATTGTTGCGGTCGCGACAATAGAAGTGGGGTTTGCATCAATTATATGTCTTCCATAAATATTTTATGAATCAGATTCTGAATCAGGGTTTGGCTCCTTGTCTTTGATCTCAGCCACCAATGACTATTTTGAGCAACATTCATCGGTGTTGTGCCAAGAGATTTTATGGAAAACACACCATTTTTTGGTGTCCTTCTTCATCTTTTCATGACCCTTCTTTTCCTGTGGCTTAGACTAGTTTTGGGAGACTCTTTTTAAGGGACATATTTATCATACTTTGGTTGTTGCGGATTTGCAGACCCGAACTACTATTTTTTTATTTATTGATAAGAAACACCGAGTGATGATATGTCCAAAAACTCCATTTCATTTTGGATGTATTTGTGTACAGCCCCATGGTATTTCAAAACCAAATATCATTCAGATTCTTTGATATCCATCTTGGTGCGCAAGGTGTGGAAGTTATTGGTGAACTTTGAAACTGCTTGGCCCCTCTCTTTCCACAATGTGGTCCATCTCATGTACTGGTCCTCATAGTTTCCAACAGGGTAATGTTGTTCCTTTACTGCATCCACAAAAAAATCCCAAGTGGAATTGGTCCCATATATTCCAGACTCCTCTGTGGAACTTTTCTCCCAGTAAGTTTCCCACTAATTTTTGACATGGGGGAGAGCCTTAAGGAGTGTGAAGTTGATCATTTCCCTCTCATAGAAATTATGAACAGAGAAATAACCTTCTAGCAGATTTAACCATTTTTCTAGGGCATCTGCATCTATCTTTCCTTCAAATATGGGAATATCAAAATTAACTTGTACCTTGAAAGGCAAGGTGACTTCAAAGTTTCCTCTTGATTAATATTTGTCTGCTTCTATCGGTAGGTGTTGAAGGATGTGGGAAAAATTCTCCATCATTTTGTCCCTCTGTCGCGTGAGAGCTTGCTCAAGAAACATATTGATAGAATCGTTTTCTTCATCATTTCTCTTTTCTTCTGCCATTAAGGGTTTCTTGGGTGTGCAAGAGAAATTTTCCTCAAGAGAGACAAGCTCGATACCCAACTTTCTATACTCAGACCTCGTCAGGGATATGCACTGAAAAAAAATGATCAAGAGCATCCTGCTCTGATACCACTGATCTGGATTATTTTCGGCACGAAATGAGAGAGAAGATATAGTAAAGCAATGTACAGAGATATATCGGATGTTCAATAATATAACAGAAATGTATCATAGATGCAACCATAAACAAAGAGATATAGTAATACGCAATTTTCTATTAATGAGTGAAAATGTACAAAGACTGTAAAAATACAGAGTGAATGACTCTCTAGAATGGTGGTAGCTTATCTATGAGAAGAGATGTGTCCGCTACTCGCATTCCCAAGAAGAGGATTATACAATGAGGCTCCAAAGGAATTTTTATCATAAATAAAATCCAAAACCCTAACCTCATAAAATGAAAAGCCAACATTTTTGTGGACCTCGTTTTGGGTAGTTTGGTGTATCAACTTCCCGTGGGCATAACTTTGGCATATGATCTCTGTTTGGAGCACACAATATCTCATTGTAAAGGTATCGCCGAGGAAATTCATTTTGGGGTATTAATCAGAGCCTTTGGATATCATTGAGAACCCCGATCCCTAAAAACCTTTATTTAGGCCCTCAAAATGGCCTCAAAAGTTAAAAACTGCTAAAAATAGTAAATTACCAAAATTGCCAGAAAACTATTTTAAGCTAGTTGAAAAAGGTGGGTGGCCACCAATATCCAACTGAAACACTCCTACAACCTTCTTCTTGCACACAAGTGACAAAAAATTTCTTCCTTCTTCTTTTCTCAACATGAGAATCATACATCCAGCTTGGATCTAACTTGATCTACGAAAAGACAAACTAGATATGAAAATTCACGAATGAAATAGAAATATTCTTAGGGGAAAACCAATGATCTATTAATTTAATGAAATAAGTACATACATATCATTTACCTCAAGGTGTATATTCAATCCTATTTTCCCCTTGTGCCTTGCTCCTCCTAGACTCTTCAACTAAGCTAGGAAACCTAACTGCAACTGATGTACATGGAGAAGCACCTCTAAAATTTGGGAACATGTATCTATAAATTATTCATCCTCCTTCGTGCTCAAGTTTTGAATTATTTATACAGATTATTGGAAGAGGCTTGGGAGAGATTCTAGATATTCTAGAGACAAATGGCGACTTGAATGATATGATTTCCAAGGCTCATTCCATTAATAACCAACTCATCCCTCACTCATCTCTTCAAAAATTTGCAAATTTAGAAGGTATGAGAGGGTGTCTCTTGTTGTAAACTGATGACAAGAACATGTTGTTGGTTGTCCCATAGATGACCAATGACACCCTTCAAAAAATTTCTAAATCGTGGGTTGAAGTCTATTTTTTGTCTTGCATCTTATGTTGTGTTCCCCTTGACAATGTAGGGTGAAAATTAAGGCTATAATATATTTCTCCTAATGTGTGAAGTTAGGAAAGGAATGGATGTATGAAACACATTACAATAAATTGTGAGGCAACATGAAGAGAGATAAAAGAGGTACATAGGTAAAAGAGTACATGTAATCAAACACCAAGGGTAATGACATATATAGACCATCCCCAAGGTAGACATACCCATACTCTAAAGAGTATCAAAGCATGGTCGCAAAAACAATACACTGCAGATCCATGACATGAAATGAAAGACTATGGCCTTAAAAGTATACATGGTGGATCCATGGCATCAATGAGATCATAGGCATGTGAAAATAAAATATGGATCTATGTCACAACATGTACATCAGGAAGACAATGAGCACTAAGGAGAGTGCCCTTGAAGTCTTAAAAGTACTCATATATAAGTGATATACTCCATCAAAACTTAGGAGGGGTACTATGAAGAAATGATGTGGCCCCAAATCCAAGGTCTTCGTCCCAAATCACGATGGTATGATTCTACAACATGAGAATAAATGAGAAAATTTCAAGCATGTGAGAAACCATTTGATTACTAGTCATTGAGATATACCGTTAACATACACAAGGGGGCCCACCAATGAGGAAAATGGGCCCCAAGGTACCTAGTACAATATAGCAAATGTGCATAGAGGATTTGATGATGAACACTCATAGAATCCGTCTATAAAGGGTCAATGGTCTAAACCCACTGTCGATCATGAGGAGGCCTACCACTGAGGACTGAAAGCTTCAAGGTACTGGTTGGTTTCTATATCTCTCTTCTAAATAATGTACTAAAGTTTGTAGGAAGAGATCCATTGAAGGAGGTCTATAATGCATCTCCTATCAATTGACACAAAACATACACTAAGAGATGATGTGAGGAGATATAATCACCAAGTACAACTGACACAGGGATGGCCGACTCAAAAAGTAAAATAAATAGTAGATGGTTGACTCAGGATTAAACTTCCTTTGAGCATATAGAATGATACAATGGTGACTTGGAAGAAAGACTCAAGAGCTAGACTAATATAGTGCAACAACATAGGAGGCATTGAAACATTCCCCGTGATGACTGGAAGAGTAACCAATTGGAGGAGTATCTATGACTCATATTATTGGGATGGCTCCTAGGAAAGATAAATCCCAACTATAAATTGATCACTCAAATAGGTGCCATGTTTAAGGGTGACTTGACTAACAATTTCATTTCGTAAATAGATCAATGGTAAAAAAAACGCCACTCTGTTTTCATTTTTTTTGGTTTTGGTGTATCCTTCATGGTTTAAACAATGCGAAAGAGAGATACAAGTGTGCTTGGTAGTGCCTTTTTAGTTTAGTTTTAATGAGCCCAAAAAATATTTAAAAGTATACTTGTTAGGTGTCTTTTTGTGTCTTTTTATGAGTCCAAAAAAGAGTTAAATGTTTACTTGGAAAGCGTGTCTTTTTCATGTCTTTTGTGAGTCTAAAAAAGAGGTAAATATTTACTTGAAAGGTGTCTTTTTCCTCTCTTTTTATGAGTCCTAAAAATAGGTAAAATTTGACAAGTTTCTTTTTCATGGTTTAATGAGAGAAAAAGTGGTTGAACAACATGCTTCTATGTTCCAAGCACATGGAACTGACCTAAGCAACCTAAATGCAAATAGTACTAGCAAGTGAGGTCCACTCTTAAAAATAATTCTCTCTATAGGTAGGGGGGTGGAAAATGCAGGCCAAACAATGCAAGAGGCAGATGATCAAAAGATATTTCAATAACAGTAAGTGGAATCTAGGAAACTAACAATGTAGCAGTATGGTGAATGATGTGAGAAGAAAATGCATAGGTGACCATTCAGAAACACAAAAAGTTTGAAATCCACTTGGGATATGGAAAAAATATAGATGAAGAGAGGAGAATGAGTCTCAAAGTCAAGTCATGGCAGGTCTATAGGAGGGTTCCTGGGACTACAAGGAATCATTGCATGGGCATCGAATGGAAATTCAGGTGCTAACTACGGAGCCCATGAAGGGTAGGCACTACCGTTCATGTTACGATGTGAAAAAAATGGATTGGCTAATGTCAGAACCTGACGAGATCAAACCTAAGGTATGTGTCAGTAGAATGGATGGTAAATAATGCAAATCATGTATACAGGGAAAATCCTATCCCTATATGCCAGTTTGAAAACACATACCTCGAGTTCGGTGGAAGTCACCATTTCCATACAAAAATTCCCCATAATGTTGTCAACATAGGTAAACTAGATGCCAAGGTTAATAATAATCAATAAAATGACATTAAAATGATACAACAAGGTACAAAAAGGAAAATAAATTGAAGAAACTTACTTGGTATCAGTGTGAAAAGGGATTCTTTATCACCCAATGAGTTATAAGATAAACTTACCATGGTAAAAAAGCTCATTTCATATTTGCAAAGAGAGGTGAGTAGAGAATGTGTGGAGTAACATTATTCCAAGCGCAGGTTTCAGTAGCTCATTATGGGAGATTTACCCAACCAAATTCCAATCCTTCTGATTTAGGTGAGTCTTGGCATTCCTTTTGTCAATTTCATGGGTAATTTTTTTCGAATTGTTGAGGAAATTTTTAGAAAAAGGGATTGAAATCCTAGGTTCCCCTAGGTGTTGTGTGACATCCATAGGTGTCATGAATATTTTTTTGTGATGTCTACGTGGTGACCATATGTACATTGTGTGATGCCTATATGGTGTCATGCGACACCTAGGATAATGGGGGTGGGATATGAGGCCGCCACCATTAGTGGATGAATTTTTAACTGACGTATTTTTTACTAGAGATGCATAGGGGATTGAAAATATGATCAAATGGAAGGAGAGAGCCCATGATTTAGATGATTTCACTTCCCAAGAAAATTCCCCCACTCTGGTAGCCCTCCAAGACTATGGATTATTGAATTTCTTTCATTGTCCATCATTTGGCTCTCGTGAGTATCTACTAGATAATCTAGTATGGTATTGGAACCTGGAGCAGGAGTGCTTCATTGTAGAGGTAAATTTCCTATACCTTGATATGAAGGAAATTTACTTCTACACATGGGTGTGACAAAGAGGGGTTCCATGGAGGGTAAAATGGGTGTCAGGAGGAGATGATTTTTCCACCATGGACTACATAGAAAGTACTATCGATTCAGATTATAGAGGATGAGTGGAAGGATCCCAATCTGGGATATAATTGAGTTTCCATTAAATACCATCCTTATCAGCATAACCTGAGTAGAAGGGTTGAAAAAACCACACCTGGCTACAAAAGACAACATACATGTGGCACTGATGTGCTTGGAACCAATGATATTCAACTAGTGTGAGAGGGTGTTGGACAACATGAAGGTCCAACTGACATGGTGCAAGAATGGGTTCCAAAAGAAATTTAGATATGGATCCATCTTACTGACATTTTTCTTAGAAAGGGTGCTTGTATTGAGGCCTCAAAAAGTGATGGGCAACCTAGTTCTGCAGGAGCCACAGATCATGTTGTGGGAGGAACATATGGGAAATGTACCTGGGGAAGAATGGAGGACCACTATGGGATTGGCTTCGATTCATGGTGGTGTTGAAATATAGTATAAATATGATACTTCCCATATATGGGTGCAAAATTTAGGTAGGATTCATAGCTTCCATTCCCTATGGTGGAGGCGTGGGGACCCCTCAGTGAGTGTGTTTTTTGGAATTTTATATTTATTAATGTTTTTGGATTTTTGAAATATGTAATGGTTTTTGGTGGTGAAATATAACTAACAAAACAATGTTTGTTTTCCCAGATGTAGGACCAGAGCTTCGAGAAGGATGGATCTAAGCCTATTTCCGAAGTAGTGATGAGGATTCGTCAGAGGGAGTGGGAGGTAATGATAGTGAGGAACTCAACGATGTGTAGAGGAACCTGGAGGGGATGACTATGGGATTCCCCCATGTGTCAATGGATGAGATGCCACTACATATAAATTGTCATGCAATAGGAGTATCCCGCCCCTTTCACCAAATTCTCTAGAATGTGGCTTAAGTGATGTTGTGTTACCATGACCCTCATGACTGAGATGACTAGATGACAATCTCCTCACTTTATACTAGACTCAATATTCAGTCGATCAATACATTTTGTATCAGGAGGCTAGTAGAGCCCCAAATTTTGTATATGCACCTCTTTTTGTATATATATATATATGTATGTATGTATGTATGTATGTATATATATATGGACTGCTACTTATGGATGTCAAATGATGTGATTGTCATGCTTTAATTACATGCATGATAGATGACTTAATTAACGAGACAAATGTCATTCTAACACATAATTATCCAACACATCATCCAATGTATTATATCCTCTTAGAACATGACAATACTCAATGTACTCAAAGTAGCGGTCAAGTAGTGGTCAAATACTTATGCAACACTATACCCTGTAATGTTATTGGTTGAAGGATGAAGGTAAACACCCCCTGAACTCACTAGCTCATTAGTTGGAGAGAAAATCACCCAGGTAGCAGAGGAAGTGTCTTGGGTACTACCATCAATGGCGTAAACATATCCCATGTAGATTAAGGTGGACAATGATGGGAGGGGGATTCAAAGAAGGATTTTGGGTGATATTTATCAATATCTAGTGAAATTAGGGGTATTGTTTAATATCCCATGAATGAAGTAGCTATGTCATAGGTTCACTGAGTGAATACCTTGTATTTGAGGTAGAGCCCATTGTGAGGCTCCAAAAGAAGATTCCAATCACAGTTAAATAGCTCGTAGGCCCATTTATTCAAGACATGTTCAACAATGTATGGACCTTGCCAAAGGAGTTTGAACTTACTTGTTCCTAATGTATCATGATCCTGATTATAGACCAAGTCACCTTTCAAAAAGACACTAGGACAAATAGATTTATCATATTGGGATTTTATGTGATTTTTATGAGTCTCATTGGCCAATGCAACATCATGACAATGTTCATCAAGACAGGCCAAGTAAAATATACATTCCTCCTCAGTGGAGGTATTGGGAAACAATTCTAAGGATAGTTTCAATGATGACATTTCACATTCAATCAGAAGGACTTCCTCTAGACCATAAATGAGTTGGAATGGTGTAATTTTGGTGGCAGTTTTGGTTGAGGCACGATAATCTCATAATGTCGAAAATATCATAAGATACCAATTAGTCTTGTGTTTCCCTAACATCCTCTAATAATGGTCTTTAGGACATAAATGATGGCTTCTACTTGGCCATTATATTGAGAATAATAGGGTGTCAAGTTCTCATGGAGAAAAACCAACTTGGTAGCTAATTCGTTCATCATATTGTTGTGAAAATAGGACCTATGGCCCGTCACTATGATCTTAGGAAAATTGAATGTAACAATAATATGATTGAACACAAACAAAGAAACAACGATGTCATCATTATAAAAGGTAGGAAAATCCTTGGCCTACTTGGTGAAGTAGTCAACAACCACGATGATGTAGTCATGAACATTAGTCGAGGTAGGATTACATGTCATAAAATCAATCCTCCATTTGGAAAAAGGACCAATGATCACCATAGGATGAAGTGGAGTAGGGTGAGAAAACTTCTTGTGGGTGAAGATTTGATAATAATAACACTTTCAAACAACATTAATATAATATTTAAAGATCATGGGCCAAAATTATCCGACATGCAAGATCCTTTGGGAAGTGGACAACCTGGAGAAATGACTGCCACATACTCTAGAATTATAGTCATTCAAAAATATCTCAACTTCCTCATGGATAACACAATTAAATAGAATAAAATCAACCCCTCGATTATAAATGTTATCATCAACAATCATGTAGTGTCTATCTTGGTGAAATATGCATCAACATTTATAACAGGAAATATGAAGGAAAAAACGACAAGTCTGAAAATATACCAAGACATCCCTTTACCAGGGACCGAATGATTCAATGAGGAATAAAAAATATCAGGAAATGAGTCATTAACCATGGGTTCGACAATGACTCGAGGAATATCAGAAAACAACTCTGTGAATGGCAAAGACTTCTTAGACTTGTAAGAGACAAACTCTAGGTATCACTCTTGGAGTAATAAAATCCACTTCGGGTACTTTCCCCCAATGATATGATGACTCTAGATGTGTTGCATTGGGTTGGTATCAGAAATAATAGTGGACTCTTCTATGAGGATATAATGTCACAAAAATTGGACATCATGCACTACTGCCAATGCCAACTTTTGAACGTGATAGTATCAAAGCTCAAGAATAGCAAGTCCTTTTCTAAGATAGTAAATAATATGTTTTTTTTGTGCATCATCATCTTGGACAAGCACCATTCCAATGTTGGATTCAAAGGTTGTAGGATAGAGTAGGAAATCCCAACTGTAGTCATGAGGGCTCAATAGGGGAGTCAACATCAAGGTCTTCCTTAAGGAATCAAATGACGACTAAGCTCGGTTATCCCACATAAAAGGTACACCTTTCTTGAATAAGCGCATAAAAACCTTTGTGATCTCAACATAGTTCACAATGAATCTACACAATAATTTTACCTTCCCTTGAAAACTTTGAAGTTGGCTAATGTTATGAGGAGGAAGAAAGTTGAAAATTGCCTCAACCTTCAAGGGATCAACCATAATATCATACTTGGATACAATGAATACTATCAATCACTTAGACACCACACAAAAAATGCATTTATGTGCATTCAAACGAATATTATAGTAGCAGGATCGAGTGAAAATGGCCCACAAGTGACCAAGATGATCCCCACGATGCTTGGAATGAGTAGCCAAATCATATAAAGGTGCATATATAATATATTTTATGTCATGAAATTCATAAGACATGGCCCACTGGAAGGTGGTTCTAGTTTTTTTAAGACCAAATGGAAACTTTTGATAAGAAAAGGTACCCCAAGGAAAAATGAAGGTAGTCTTATGTTGGTCTTCTGGTTTGATCTGGATTTGATTATAGTCAGAAAATGTTGGAACATAGAGCATTGATGGTTCCTAGGTTCATTTGGTCAAGAGGTCTACCTACATCTAGATACAATCAGTCAAGTGATCAATCAACATAATACACAAATCAGTCGATTAGTCGACGTACATGTTGGTAGGAAAATCGACTAGTAGCCAAAGATAGTCAGGCTGTGGATCGACTATCCTAGAAATATACTATTATTTGGACGCATAAGTAGTCGGGTCAAGCATCCTTGTTGAGTCGACTCAATAGAGTGGATTTGGCAGAGTCAACTCTAATAGTCAATGATTACATGTGGATAAAATCTTCCAGATTCTATGGAAATCGGTTATATCTTTAGACTGTAAAATCATACCCCTCGGGTCATTATCAACATCATAAATTCTACAATAGATCATGTAGATCAATATGTGAAACATGCACTGCGATGTTTTGATCACAATGAATTTTTTTTAAGTGTTGTAATAGTGTCTTTAGACACCACCTTCTTATGTTTGAAATTTTATTCCTCTTCGATTATCTACAATATTGTGTCCTATGTTTCATGTTGTGTTCCACCTTATTCCCCAACATGGTATCAGAGTCGATGGTTTAAACCTTGACCTATTATCTGCAAATATTGTTGAGTCAGATATGTTGTGTGATTCACTCTGCGCCAGTGGTTAGTTGATTGGAACTTATTGAAAAAAACCATTCTATCTAGATATCGAAGATGGATTCAAAGATTGATCCTATTGTTATGAATGGATAAAATCATGAAGTATGGGAACCTAGATATGGAAACCTTACTAAAGAGAAAAGGACTACGGAAATATATGAAGGTTTCAATTCTAGATCAAATAGACAATAATGAAAAGTTTGTTGTTGATGGAAATAAGGATGAGGCTGTAGGAGTCATCATGACCTACATTTTGTGAGATATTCATTTTCACCTCAGTGGAATCGATTGTCCTCATCAAGTCTGGAATATGATAAAGTCATTTTTCAACTGATTCGAAGAGAACCACATTGTGCAGTTGGAGAAAGAGTTGACCCCTCTCGATCCTCATCCCTTTGATAGAATGGAGGAATATTTTGTGTGTGTAAAGGAAATCCAGTTGAAAATGGGTGGATGTGGAAAGAACTATCAAAATAAGGATGGAAAAACCATTGAACTGGTCCTGATGAGTTTAAGAAAACCATTCAATGTGTTCATGTCGAATTTCTACACCAACTAGAAAGCATGCAAGGAATATAGTAAGGATTACACCTTTGAATATTTTTGTGGTCGTTTGATTACTGATCAACATAGTTTGCTTGGAGAAGGAAAGCTTGGTGGTAAACACCAAGCCCAGTTGCTCAAGGGAAAGGGGAATATGGATCCCTGAGATAGAGTACAGTTTTATACATCTACACAGAAACATGCATACCATGACCATAATCCTTAGAGACAGAAAAATGCACCACAATGAAGTTGAAAGAAGAAGAAAATCCAATACTTTGTAAAGACTAGACATGTGGAGAAAACCTAGAATAATAAGAGAGAAAATTTAAAGGGGAAGGTTAAATTCCTTTAAGGAATCATGTCGATCGTACATCAAACGACTGATAATTTCACCTTCCAAGTTGGGACTTCTCAGGCCTTTCTGTCTCATTTTGAAAAAAACGAATGGGTAGTAAAATATCGGTGCACTCGCCACATGGTTAAGGATGCCTCTTTGTTAATGAGACTAAATAAAGATGAGGCGAGTACAATCTATGTTGTTGATGATTTTTCTCTGGATGTTGCTAGTCAGGCTGATGTTTCTTGTCGACATGGGAATATTGTCAACATCTATCATGTGCTAAATATTAGTTCCAATATGTTGTTTGTTGCTCAGTTTACACAAACTTGTAATATTGTGGAATATTTTATAGATCAGTTCTATGTTCATGATTGAAGGTAAGTCAATTATTGTTGGCATGATTCTCGACCCAATGGATAGTTTGTACAAGTTTTGTGACTCAAATTGAACTGAACCCAAACTGCCTGCACTTGTTTCTCACACTGATGAGAGACTTCAAATTTTTCATGGGGGACTCAGACATTTGAATTTCTAAAGTCTATAGACACTTGAATTTCTAAGTTGTTTCCCTACAAATGAGTCTACAAGTGTTGTGTACTTTGGAAGCATCATCAAAAACCATTTGACATTGTTAAATCACAATGAGCACAAAACCTACTGGAATTATTTCACAATGATGCTTGTTGCGTCAATTTACCTTCATTGGTAGGTTCAAGGTATATTTTTACTTCCATTGATGATTTATCTCTCTATACATGGGTTTACTTTCTGAAGAATAATAACCTTGTCTTTGATAATTTGAAGGAGTTTCGAGTCTTTGTTGAGAAGCAATGTGATCAACCCATTGAATGATTGATATTAGAGAATGGTGGTGAGTATCTAAATCAACCTTTTGAAGAATACCTACTTCAAACTAATGTTGACTCGTAGTGGTCAGTTACTCACAGCCCTCAGTAGAATGGTGTATTAAAATGAAAGAATCAAATGTTATTCAAAATGACTAGATTTATTTTGAAGGCTAAAGACTTGGCTCCTCACTTCTGGGATGAAGCGGTATACTATGCAAATTATCTGCCCAATCGCATCTTGACTCGAGTTGTTCCTTCCATGACTCCAGTTGAACAATGGTATGGGAAGAATTATTCATTCAGACACCTCTGTGTGTTTGAATGTGTATCCTGGGCTCGTAAATGATGCTTGAGTTGAGATGAGGTTGATGTTTTCTCTGACATTGGTGCTCATGTTCCACACTTTAGTTCTTCGACTAGAAAGTTGAACTTTCTCTCTATTCTGACTAGACTGTCGACCTCTGAGTCTACTATTCATTGTCCAATGTTTCCACTGGCTCAGTGAATGAAGCCTCTTCAAATTTTGATTGACCTGCTGAAGTGAATCAAAGTTCACATATTTCTTGTCTACCCATATGGGATACCAAGACAATTGAGGTTGTCAGAGTTGATGTTGGAGATGCTTCCTATGGAAGAAAGACTCAAAGTCAAAAGAAACATACCAATGTTTCCTTGATGATTCATGTCCTTGAAACCTATAATCATGTTACCTACTCAGATGTTGAAGGATGACTTGAATGGGAATAGGAAATGGAGATAGAAATTTATTCTCTGATGAAGAATCATACTTAGTACTTGGTTCCCTGACCACAAGGAAAGAACATTGTGAAGTGTCGATGGGTCTACAGGACCAAATTTACCTCTGAAGGTGTTTTTGAGAGACATAAAGCATTCCTATTTGTGAAGGGATTTTATCAACAAGAAGGAATCAACTCCAATGAAACCTTTTCCCCTATTGCAAAGATGAAATATGTTCAATTGATTATTTCTCTTGCTGCTCATTTTAGATGGAAAATCCTTCATGGATATATATCTGAAGAAATTTTCATGGAGCAACCACCCAGTTTTGTGACATATTTGAATTTGGTTTGTCAACTCAATAAGTCACTTTATGGTTTGAAGCAGGCTCCCCGAGCCTGGTATGCTAAGATCGACAATTTATTTCTTCAACTTGGTTTCAAACAATGTGAATATGATCATAGCTTGTATGTTTTGAACACCAATGGAGACACTTTGATTGTTGTTGTATATTTAGATGAATTACTCATTACTGGAAATAATAATAATCTCATCCTTAGATTGAAGAAACAACTTGTCAATTCCTTTGATATGACATAGCTTGGTACTATGCATTATTTTTTGGGTCTTCAAGTATTACCCCTTTGTGATGGATTTTTCATATATCAGTCTAAATATGTGATGGATTTGTTAACACATTTTAAGACGATTGATTGCAAGCCTTGTGCTACTCCTTTTTAGTCTGGAGTAAATATTACCAAAACTTGTCAAAGGCCTGCAGTCAATGCTACACTCTAGCGACAATTGGTCAGTAGTCTTATTTATGTTACTCATAGTCATCCTAACATTTCCTTTGTTGTTAGTGCGATTTCTCAGTCTATCCAGGACCCCCAAAGAAAGCCACTGAAAATCAGTGAAACAAAACTTTCACTATCTGAAGGGTATGACTCATTTTGGTATCAAGTATCATGAAAGTTTAGATTCACTAGTTATCTTAATTGACTCTGAATGGAATGGAGATCGTGATGATCAAAAGTCCACTTCTAGATATTTTTTTTCTATAGCACCAGACCTTTGGTGTGATCATGCAAGAAACATAAGGTAGTCTCTTTATTGACTACAGAAGAAAATGTTCATGGCCTCATTCAAGTAGGTACTGAAGCCGTGTGTATTCACCAATGTTTGGGATAACTTGGAGTTCTTATTCAAACCTTGACTACAATTTATTGTGATAACCATAGTGTTATAAACGTTGCTGACAATCCTAATTCCCATAGTAATATGAAGCATATTGAGCTCCATGCTCACTATTTGAGATAGTTGGTTCATGAGAACATTGTCTCTCTTGAATATTTCAGAATAGAAGATAAAGTTGTTGATATCTTCACAAAAAATTTAGCTAAATCCATATTTATCAACCTCCACATGATGCTTGGGCTTTGAGAAGATGTAACTATGGGGGGGTGTCCTAATGAAATAATTTCACCTCTTCAATCTCCAGAGCTGTGTGATGATGGGGGGGTGTCGGAACATCAAGAATTGATGTTTCATCACGTATATCCTAGGTTCAATCAGTTGATAGGTATACCTACATATGAATATAGTTGGTTAGGCGATAGAACAACACATTACACCAGTCGATTGAGTATACCACGTGCCTATTGTTCGAATAGTCGACCAACAATAGAATATATTCAGGAAGTGGGTTGACCATCCCAACAATTGACTACGAGTTGGATGCGTAAGCAGTCGGTTCGAGGATCCTTTTTTATCTGATTTGAGAGAGAGGATTTGGTATATTCAACTCTAACTATCGATGGTTGCATGTGGACAAGGTATTTTGGTTTCTATGGAAATTAGATACATCTTGAGACGATAAAAATAGATCTCTTGGTTCATTATAAACATCATATATTGTGCAATAGATCATGCAGATCAATATGTGCAACATGAAATGTGATGTTCTGGTCACAATGCACTTTGCTTAAGTTTTGTAATGGTGTCTTTAGACACCACCTTCTTATATTCAAAATTTTGTTCCTCTTTGGTTATTCACAGTATTGTGTCCTTTGTTTCATGTCATGTTCCACCATATTCCGCAATAGAGAAACCATCTATGAATGAGAATATTTCACTCCCGGAACATTTATAATATGATAAATCCCCATAATCGACGTAGAACCTAATAGTGCCCATTTTTTAGCGAATGGAACGATATTGGAGACCCATTTAGTCAACATAAATAGATAAATAAACTGTGCAAAAAACATTCTTTTCAACCTCTTCCTTGATGGAGACAACTTTCTTTGGGTTGAAAGGACATATCTTTTTCCAGACTGTCTTCTCTCCTTTATACATCTTAATTTCATGTTCAACAATATGGGGGTCAATGTGAGGAATTTCTTCATAGGAAAAAACAAAAACATCATGGAATTATTTGAATAGGGTTGTGTATAGTTCAATTTCTCTAGGAGAACAATCAGGGCCTATTGGGATGCGTTCCATGATGCCTCACTTATGGGAGATGTCAATGGGAACAATTTTCAATATGTTCACCAAATTCCATTATAAAAAGGAATCATGGATCATGATGGGAGATTGGTACCATTGAACATTATGGAAAACAACAATATTTTTAATGTCATACTCTAACTACAAATCAAGAATAAAATATGTGCAATGGTGTAGATCATCCCATGGATTATTTGGTGCAGCCATGAATTCTAGGATAACTTCATTAGAATAAATTTCAATATCAAGTAATTCATGAGAAGAAGGAAGAGGATTGACAACCCAATAAGCCCTCAGGTACTGATCAAATGCCACATTATGAGGGAGATTTGAATTAGAGCTAGTGGATGCTAGCTAGATTGTTTGGTAGGAAATATTTACCATAGTGAGAAATATGGAAGCTACATATGATTCAACATCCTCAAGATAAGGTACCACCCAAGGATCGAAAGACCCAAGGGATCCACTAGTAAACGAAGAGATCATACTGAATGGAGAAATATTCATAGTGGGAGGTGGTGGGGGAAGAGGGAATTGTCCCATGAGTGAAGATTCTTTGATCATTACTGCACCAACACTCTATAGAAATTATGGCTATCATCGACAAATGGTACATTCGATCCCACACTATACCCAAGGTCTGTTGTGAAAAACAAAATTGATCAATTTTAATTATTTTCCCTTGATGAGGGAAGCATAAGACTCTAAAGGCGAACATAAAAAATACAATCATATCATAGATCCAAGTGCACCTGAGTAACAAATTGTACTCAATAGGTGCGTTGAATACCTCGACAACAACTGCGATAATATTACCACCTAAATCTATGGGAAATGCAGTGATTCTCCCATGGGGTTGGAACATATGGCCATCATCTTCTTGGATAAGAACCATTCCAATGTTGGATTCAAAGGATGTACGATAGAGAAGGAAGTCCCAATTGTAGTCAGGATGTCTCAATAGGGGATTAAAAATCAAGGGCTTCTTCAAGGAATCAAATGATCGCTATGCTTGGTTGTCCCAGACAAAAGGTACACCTTTCTTCAATAAGTGCATAAAACCCTTTGTGATCTCAACATAGTTGACAATGAATCTACACAAGAATTTTACCTTCCCTTTCAAACTTTGTAGTTGGCTAATGTTATGAGGAGGAAAGTTGAAAATTACCTCAACCTTCAAAGTATCAACCATAATATTGTACTTGGATACAATGAATCCTATCAATCACTTAGACACCACACAAAAAATGAATTTATGTGGATTCAAACAAATATTATAGTAGCAGGATCAAGTTAAAATGGCCCGTAAGTGACCAGGATGATCCTCATGCTGCTTGGAACAAGTATCCAAATCATATAAATATGCATCTGTAATCTATTTTATTTCACGAAACACATAATTCATGGCCCATGGGAAGGTGGCTCTATTTTTTTTAAGACCAAATAATAACTTTCGATAAGAAAATGTACTCCAAGGAAAAATGAAGGCAATCTTCTATTGGTCTTCTAATTGATTTGTATTTGATTATAGTAAAAAAAAATTGGAACATAAAGCATTGATGGTTCATCACACACATCCTAGGTTCATTCAGCCGAGAGGTCGACCTACATCTAGATACAATTGGTCCGAAGATCGACCAATAAACTACACCAATAATTTGGGTAGTCGACGTGCATGCTGGTAGAATAATTGACCAACAATCAAAGATAGTTGAGTGGTGGATCAACTATCCCAAAAATAGACTATGATTTGTATGCACAATTAGTCGGGTCAAGCATCCTTCTCAAGACAACTCGATAGAGTGGATTTGGTGGAGTCAACTCTAATAGTCAGCAATTACATGTGGAAAAGATCTTCCAGATTCTATGGAAATCAGTTATATCTTGAGAATATAAAATCATATCCCTTGGGTCATTATCAACATAAGATATTGTGCAATAGATCATGTAGATCAATATGTACAACATGCACTACGATGCTCAGATCATAGTGCACTTTTCTCAAGTGTTTTAACACTGTATGTAGACAACACTTTATTATCTTTGAAATTTTGTTCCTCTTTGATTATCTATAGTACTATTTCCTCTATTTCATGTAGTTTTCCACCTTATTCTCCAACATAATATTAGATTCGATGTTTTAAACCTCAACCTATTATCTACAAATATTGTTGAGTTGAATCTGTTGTGTGATTGACTTTGGGCCGATGGTTTGTTGATTGGAACTTATTGAAACAGACCATTCTATATAGATATCAAAGATAGATTCAAAGATTGATCCTATTGTTATGAATGGATCAAATTATGAAGTATGGGAACTAGATATGGAAACCCTATTAAATAGACAAGGACTATGGTAGTATACGAAGGTTACAATTCTAGATCCAATAGATGATAATGAAAAGTTCATTGTTGATGGAAAGAAGGATGAGGCTATAGGGGTCATCACAACCTACATCTCGTGGGATATTCATTTTCACCTCGGTGGAATATATTTTCCTCATCAATTCAGGAAGAATTTGAAGTCAATGTTTGACCAAGTCGACGAAAGCCACATTGTGCAGTTGGAGAAAGAATTATTCTCTCTCAATCCTCATTCCTTAGATAGAATGGAGGAATATTTGGTGTGTGTAAAGAACTATAAAAATAAGGATGAAAAACTCATCGAGCTAGTCTTGATGAAATTAAGAATGCCATTCAATGTGTTCCTATTGACTTTCTATACCAATTGGAAAGCATGCAAGGAATATAGTAAGGATGACACCTTTGAATCTTTCTGTGGTCTTTTGATTACTGATCAACATAGATTGCTTGTAGAAGGAAATATTGGTGGTAAACACCAAGCCCAGTTTCTCAAGGGAAATTTCAAGATGGATCCTTGGGATAGAGTACGGTTTGATGCATCTACACAGAAACATGCATACCATGACCATAAACCTTAGATATAGGAAAATGCAGCACAACGAAGTTGAAAGAAGAATGCATGTCAGTACTATGGAAATAATGGACATGTGAAGAAAACCTACTATAATAAGAGAGAAATTTTATAGGAGAAGGTTAAATTTATTGAAGGAAATGTATCCATTGTACGTCGACCCACTGATAATTCCACCTTCCAAGTTGGGACTTCTTAGACCTTACTGTCTCATTTTGTTCAAAACAAATGGGTATTCGACTCTGGGTGCACTCACCACATGGTTGTTGGCACGAAGTGGATAAACTTGGTTTTAAACATTAATTCACCAACAAATCCAAAGATATTGGCCTTTTGAGCATCACCCACAAGAAGGTGAATTCTCACCCATGGTACCTATGGTACTTAACATTCATTCTTATGTTCTATGCATGAAACTCTATTAGTAATATGATCTATGACTGATTCATTTAACCATTTCATCATATGTGCAAAACCATTTAATAGATCTAACATATTCATATTAACCATTCATCATAGGTGAACATTAAAAAAAAAAGAAAACACATCATAATAACATGCACATTAGAACACAAGGATTAATATGGTTCACACCAAACTGGGCTATGTCCAAAACGACTGACTTCTTATTCATTCATTCATAATATACATTACATTCATGTGCACTACGGTCATACATAAATATTCAATAAAAACCCAAACTTTCCTAAGTTATTCAATGTTGTAGTGCACACATACTTCTCTATTGATATTCAGCTACGCTCATACTAAAAAACTTAACCAAATAGTCATCAATACCAATCACTAGCCAACCCCTCTACTCTCTTCTAGATTCTCTCTACTCAAAACCTATTACATATTTATAGTTTTAAAATGGGGCTTAGCCCATTAAAGTGTGGATAAAATGTCCCAAAATTCCTAACTAACTTCCTCCTCTTGCACTTTAACTTTTTGAAAAGTGATAACTACTTTTTGCATGCACTGCTCCTTTACCAAAATGTTGTGTGATTCTCTTATGTGTGATTACATATGGCTCATCCTGAGCCACTTCATGTATCCTTCCATGTTTCCGAAAACTTCTGTAATGTATCTCTGACTGTTGCAACTTTTTCTTTGACTTCGGTTTCATGCTACACAATTTCCTTGACCATCTTTGCAGTGATATGACTCTTCACTTTTTCGTCATTTTCCTCGACTATCTACTTGACTATACCTTAGGTAACTACTAATTCTTCTGCCACCTTGTAGGATTCTTCCTGCAAGGTCTTTATATTTTGTGCGCGATCCTACTACTCCACTCTTAGCTGATTCAATTTTGAGTATATCTTTCAGTTTTTTTCCATTACTATTACCATCTCTACCAGTGGTAATGGACTCATTACTTCTTTAAACTTCTACACCTTATCCTGCACTGCTTGTAACTTCTTTCCAATTACCTGCAAATCCACATCTTCATTGAGCTACCTCCAAGCTCTCGTTATTTCTACATACATTTTTTCACATTCTACTTCTAGGCTTCTGATATTATCTAAATGTGTGGTTTCCAACTTCTTTCTTTGCTCCCTTTTCTTCTGGGGAGTGCCTAGTATCTATCATGCTTCTAAGTTTTTTATCTTAGTGTGGAATCCATGACTAGATTTGATTGAATTTGTCACATGTTCCACCAATGGGGCGTCTTCCTCCTTAGGTACTTATGGAATAATATTATACACCCCATGGACAACTTGTTTCACTCTCTCTGCCCGTTGCACAGATTCATTCCATTCCAACCTAAGTTGGTCATATTATTCTTGCAACATATCTTTATATATGACTGTCTTTGTCAACACCATCGAGATTGACACTACATGAAATGGAAGTTTCTATGTCACACTCTTCTGTAATAGATATAAGACTTCAACTAGTAACTTAGATAACACTATGTCAATATGACTTAGTTCCTTGGTTTTTTCTTTCAACTCTACTGTGGGGAACTCTAAGGATCCAATCACTATCTTCATTACTCGTCTCTACCCTGATATGATAGATGTCATTTTTTTACCTCAGTTATCTACGGTATATTCTCTACTTGCACTTGTTTTCCTATTTGTACTAGTGAAAATATTGTGGTCTCCAAAACTTGTCGCAACATAGAAATTTGTTCTTGCATATCAAAATGTCTTTCTTCTTGTTGTTTTTATGCACACTCAAAAGCTTCATTTGTTGCCTCCTCAACTTGGTCTGGAATTTTTTCCAAATCATCTTCTATGAGGGCTTCAATGGTTAGTTCCCTTACAACTTTCATTTTCTTTTTTTGTGGGACTTCTTTCCCTATGTTTACTTATTTTCTCTTCTCTCCCATGTGCAGTGCTATCTTTTGTGTTTTTCCACCTATGCCATTTCCTTCGTTGTCCTGTTCTTCTTTTTCTTCATCATATATTTCTTCTTCCTTGGGGCTTGGTTTCATTGGTTTCTCTGTCTATGTCTTTGTCAATGGAATATTCCAATCATCATCCCAATATTCCATTCTGTGTCCCATCTCTTCCTCATTTACCCGGTATCGTGTAGGCGACCATTCCTAACTTGGATCCTTTTTCGCTTGGATATACATGTAATGGCACCCTGACTTAAATCATGAAATTTCATTGTATGCTTATACCACCTATGGTTGTATGCGCAGTGTCCTATGAATGATTTCCCTAATGGCTTCATTATAGATGTAGAAGTGAATATTGTTGTCGAGTTATCTCTCCTTATGCATAGTATGGTACAAGTTCGTGTACCTTGCTGCTAAGCATGTATTATTTGTTGTTGATAAAATATTTAAGTCTGATGGCTCCCTCCAAGCCACTAATGCTATTAATATCAACAACCATGTGTAGTGAATATTCATACCTCTATCTTGCACTACTCTATAGTCTATCTGGAATTGGTTACCTAGGAACGTCGCCTAAATCATCTGCATGCCTTCGACACATTTTTTTCCATTGTTGTCGCTCCTACCGACAATTGATATCTGTGACACTTTCTCAACAATTTTAAATATAACACCTGCATTTCAAACTTGACATAGTCATCATTGATTCTTTCTACATTGAGTTTGCGTCTTTCTCTGAACGTACCAAACTTCTCCTTCATCTTCTCCCATAAGACTTTTTCATTTGACTTTTCTGTATAAAATATCGATGGGTCCTCTCATGACGTGGGAAAACCTATGATCCACATGATCATCTTTGTATCGATAGACATGGGTATGTCTAACCATAGGTATCCGCCATGAATGCAACTTAAAAACATCTTCACACATGTTTTTATCTCCTTGATCCTACCAAAATGTGGGATCTGTAACAGGTTCATAATTCATGTTTTTTCCAATCCTTCTTCCCATGTCTTTGGCTCAACTATGATAAATGACGTCTATGGATTGATGAATTTCCTCAAATATTTTTTTGAGGCTAATTATGGGAACTTCTTCTCATCTAACAAGTTATGATATGCGAACTTTAGACTCGACACTGCAGCTAACATGTCTCCTTTGACTATTAATCCTAGTGGAATTTTGGCTCCACGAGTAGATACTTTGATTCCTTATGTAAGTGGACCAACTTCTCTTATGACTTCCTTGGTGGTATGTACTCCTTTTGGAAATTGGTCGAACTCATCTCTCGTGATGACACCCATGGAGTCTCTACCTGTAGTGGTACTACTAGTGGCTTACAATGCTATTTATTTGGTGTCGATGTTGTTGTCATTGTTGCCTTGGGTGTGCCATTGTTCTCTCTAACTCTTATATGAAACTAACTTCTTTGGATCTGTTCTCCATTCACTTGTCTCTTTTCTCTCTTATTTCACTACTCTCTATGGAAATGTAAATGACAATATTTTTTTCTTGTTCGAACCTTCAACTGCTTTCATCCCATAATTTCCAGTTGTTTTGAAAGTCATTCGCACCCAAAATTACATTCTAATCCACTTTCCTTAGCATTCATTACTTTCCTTAATGCTTCATTAACTTCTTATCTCTGACGTATTTTATGTTAGATTTTCCAACATGTAGAAATCTTCTTACCAATCTTCATTTATGGCTACGCAACATCACTATTTCGTCATCATGTTCACACTTTATTCATGTCCCTTCATGGATGGGATTAAATTATTTTCCCTTTTTCTTCATATACCTCTGTTGCATTCCATTATTCTTTCTTGCACATGTTTCCTCCATGTTTACTTCATCTCGGCAAGATTCTTTGGTTTAACTGTTTGAACAATACTTCTACGCTTCCTTCCAACCTTCTGTCTCTTACCTTATACACTTTTTATTTTGTTTTCTTGCTATGATACACTATAATACAAGTTCTACAATGCATTTTCTTCATAGTTCAGACCAGTGGTGGAAGCATGATTGTCCTTGTACAGTTTCAACTGATTACAATTAACTAGTCCTTCCATAACTTCTCCATTCAGGTTTTCCAACTGAGAAACACCTACTCATGTGAGGAACCTTCTCACATATGGTCCTAACCAATGCATCTGGAAATTCCCTAGATGTTGTATAAACTTACTATCATATAGTAATACTAGGTCTCCTGTCTAAAACTTATTCTTCTTGATATGTCTGCCATGCTAAGATTTCTCATGTGCTTTCTAAACTTGTTGATGGAAACCTGTGACAAAATGGTCTTCCTCAAGTTCTACTAGTTTTGACAGTATTTTCTCCATTGCTCTAGAATCTATAAGATTCACCATCACAACAATGCACATAATATTCTTGTCTTGGACTACCATTGGGATGATCCATTATGATTCTTCAACATGTTATATAATTCCATCCTCTAGCATCATGTCTATCTCTGCTCTTTCCTTTTGTTTATATTTCAGGTTCATTCTATAGGGTCTCTATCGCACTAGTTTGGCATATGGTTTCATTGGTATTTTCATCTCTCCCAAATATCCAATGATTCCTTTCATATCTGAGAATGTAGTTGGAAATAGATCTTGATATTTGCACAACAAGTCAACAATATTCTCAACTTTATTAATTCTCCAGTAGTCTCCTATGTTGGAAAACTTTGGATTATCTTTCATACCAATGTTCACATTTCATGTTCTTACAGGATTTTCATATATAGATGAATCAAGCTCAAGTCCTTCTACTATGTGCTCCCCTTTATTTTATGGTATCTGCAAATTCCTTGGGTCTTCATCCTATTGGTTTTCTTCAACAACATTATAGTAGTGCAAGACTTCTTCAACTGTTGCAACAACTCTAGGTGTAATGTACATCAGGTCGTCTATTGCAAAAATATTATTCTTGATAACCTAAAAGGTAGAGTCAATTAACAGAAAATTATTTTCAAAACTAAATGTTACCTTGAAGTTCCTGGTCATCTCTTCCCAATCCTCTATCCCTCAACACACTTCTAGTTATGTACACCAATTCTTTAGAGTAGTGTCTAGAGTATGCACAAATAAATGAATCCATTCTTGTTGAGGTATCGATATCCACGTTGCAGTAAAATAAATAATATGGTTTATTGTGAAACTTAATCCATTATACTTTGGAATGATACTTTCATTCTATATTCCAAATATGACTTGCCATAACATTTTGCACTGTTTCCAGTCTCTTATTCCATCCTTGTGCATAACCCACCATCTCCCATGGGTTTGTTTCAGCACAACATCCAAATACAGTAGTCTCTGTTGATATGATATATGAAACTCAAAATATTTTATAAAATAAAATACATCACTTAATCTATCATACCTTGTAGGTTCAACTATTTCAATTCTAATCCATCGCAACGTGTGTTTAATCCTAGCTCATTTTCTTGTCGATACTTCATGCAATCTTTGTTGTAAATTTCCAGAGCTTCTTCTGAGTTTGACACTCATGAACTAATACTCCTCCAACTAAGAATGCCTTTATATATAGGATTTACATAATCATCCATCCGCACAGTCATATTATATAGATTATCAAGTTCTTTTCTCTTGGATGGTTCTACAAATATTCTTCCTTTTATGTGATCCAACGACATAGTAATATTCAAGAATTCTAGTTTGAATACCATCTGTATTTTCTTTAGATCGATGATTTTATTATCAAATGCCCAATAAAATCCCAATAGTGTTGGATAAGGTGTACTACCATCTACTATTTCGATCACTTCGAATTTTGTGACACTGTGCACTCCATCAATATTGACACTTACTCCTATCAGCTTTCCCACTGGAATGATCTTATGTTGGTTCACTACTCTCAACTGGATAGGATAGAAAATCACCTTTCTCTAGCCCATTATATCCCAATTTTGTCTCAGGATAACATTTACATCGAACCCTAGATCCAAAATTATATTGTTCATTTCCTAAGCTCCTATCTATGCATTAAGACAAAACTCCCTATTTGTTCACTTCTTACTATGCACCTGGTTAATTTCTCTGTGTGAGAAAAGTTTATCTTTCTCTTGGGAACAATGGTGAATAATTCTATGCAAAATACTCAACATAGGTTCATCTTTCATTAATTCTAAAAAACTTCTTAAGAAACTTTGAAAAGTGCTTACCTTTTCAACTTGCTTTTCTGAATGGTCATATACTGGAGGCATATCAAACATCGGTGGTCTATCATACAAGGTTGGAGGAGTTGAAGTTGATGTTATCCATTATTCTCCCATCAACTATTTTCTCTCTTGCTAGTAGGTCTCCTTCACTTTCCTTGGATCAAACCATGGTAATGGCTCTGATGTTTTCCTTACCCACTAGTGAATTCTATTCCCTTGATCTGTCACATCCTCTCTGGTTCTCATTCCTCCATGTGTAATTTATGCTATATTAGTTTTTTTGTGTGTGTGCCTCTACTTATATCATATGTACATTTGTGTTCCTCTTTTATTTCCAATTCCTGATCAACTATGGGAAATCCTTCATGACATGATCTAGTTCTCTGAGATATGTACATGTCGTGCATGGATTTGAGCAATCACACGCTAAATGTATAAGATGATTAAAATTGTAACATATCATAAGTCCTCTTCCTCGACCAAAGATTCATGTTACTTGACATATGAATTCTCCTCTTCCTCCTTGATTATAACATCCTCTATGAGTATTAAACTACGAGGCTCCTCCTTCTACTTCTTCACCTTGGAATCTATATGAATCTATCGTGTGCTCTCTCATTATGTCCAACGCACAACAATCCTTCTTTTTGTGTTTGATGGACTTACAAAATTTAAAAAAAATGAATTCCTTGTAGTGCTACGGTATATCTGCATCAATGGAAAATTATGAGGGTGGTGACCCACCATATTGCAAATTTCACACTATAACCCTAACATATTTGGGACTCCTATATTCAAGTATTGTAGGAATGTTGGACACTCATCTTTATGATGGCCTTCTATTTTATAGGTGATACACCAGACTCCCTCACACTTCTCTTTTCCTTTCGTAATTTCCTGTAACTTAATAGTCAGTGCGACCAAATGAGACTAGACATGAGCCATCCCTGCATTATTCTCTACTATAGGGGATGATTCCAATTTCATCACAATTTCCTTAGCTTCCAACTATGTCGCAATATTATTTTTCATCAAAGGGCAGCGTATATGAGACAACAAACCTACACTAAACCATTCTCTGTGATGTTCATTCAGAATCTAGAATGTTAGTCGGTATTTCAGTATATTAAACCTTTTATCATAGTCCCATACTAATTCATTTACTATTTTCTTAATTTCCTTCAGCTCTATAATGCATTATGATCGAGGCTTAGGCTTCTGGAATTATTTATACAAAGCTTTTCTTACCTATGCCAATGTTCACGTCTAGCCCATAAGTGTAGTATTATAATATTTCATATACCATTATAGTGTGTGATCTCCGAAGGTTATTTCCAACTATGCAATATTCACATCATCATCCTGGATGTTCTTCACAGTCCATATCATGTCACAAATGAACATATGTTGTTCTATATCTTCTGAACCAACCCCTCGAAAGAGAGGCATCCTTAAGGTGGGATGTACTCTCTCCATCGGTTTTTATGTGATATTCTTTCCTGACAACACTAACTGATTCTGACTCAATGCACTACTTCTACTACTTTGATTACTTCTACTACACTCTTTACTTCATCCACTAACTACAATTTATCACTTCTACTACTATATTTACTTCCTCATTTGAATACAATTGACAAAACTTCTAATCTTACCTTACTTCTTGGTGATGCACATGGGGTCATGGGTTCGACGTAGATTCCTATATGAGTGGGATATTCTTCTAATAGAATGAACTGAAATATATTTTATTCCATGTATAGTCTCCCTTCTATCTGGAATATTGCATGAGTATCTCTTTCCTCTATCTCATTGTGTTACCCTTCTCTCTCATCCATAGTCCTCTTCGTATTTGGTCTAAATATCTTACCACTGCGCAATAATCTAATTTATTCATTCGTCGCATGATATTCCTCACTCGACATCCTCAACCCATTTATTCTTCATTCCTTCTTTTCATCCCTTTCTATGCTCAGATCATTCACCTGTGTGCACGAAGTTTTTTAGCAATCAGATTCCATTGTCATCACTCCTTTGTCACACAACAACATATTAATATACATAGATATTGACTTTATGCATCTTCCATGCAGTCCCTTGAAGAATTATATTTAAGTAGCACTATATTAATTAGTACAATCTATGACAAATTTAGTAATGTAACCTCCCAACACGCTATCCAACCAGTAGTCAACTGCACGTGATATCTTATTTCTTACTGCATTAACTTTTCTAATCAATTTAGGAATCCAATTCCTTGGAACTGTAGTTCAATATCTTCCGATCTATTCAATAAATCTCTGGATCCACTCCACTAGTACATTCAGAAATTCAAAGAGGAATTTTTCATGTAAATCTGTAAAAAAATACCTTTGTAACCATTTTTTTGTGTTGATCCTTAGATTATGATTATGATATACAACACACTCAATATCCTTAGTATTCCACGATTCTTCTATCTCCTCCTTAGTAATCCTCCAGATCCCCGTCACTCGCAGATCCCAGTCCCATCAATGAAACCATTTTTTGGTAGGTAGTGGGCCAACCCGGGGTTAAAACTTAATTCACCAACAAATCCCAAGATACCAACCCTTTCGGAATCACTCGAAAATAGGTGAAGTCTCACCTGAGGTACCTATGGGGATTTCAAGAACCAAGTTTCCGCAGTCATGGGGGAATATGAGGCATTCATTCCTAATTGTTTACTTAACATTCATTCATATGTTTTTTGTACAAAACCATATCATACTACGATCTGTGACATATTCATTTAACCATTTCATCATATGCGTGAAACTATTTAACAGATATAACATATGCATATTAACCATTCATCATAGGTGTGTGTTAGCACTAGAAGTCACCTCTGGATTGTTGCTGAGGTAATCCTAATACCCATCAGTCTGTATGTCACAGTGAATAGTTTTAAAGGGTGGACTATTGGATGTAGTCTCAAGATTATATCTCTTTAACTCATAAAACGGGGCTCGAATGCATAGACAAGTGAGGTCTCAATATAAATTTAGTCAAAAAGTTGTAATAAGGGTGAGTAGGGGGAAGAACTTGAGTAAAATGAAGAGGTATGCTATGGACATCTGGTCTTCCAGCAACCTAAGGAGGAAAAACTCAGAAGGCAAGATCCTCTTGGTTCAGAGTTTCGGGGGACTAAATGAAATTATCACTGAACTAAAGTAAAACATACATCACAATTCAATGACAACAACTTGGCTAGATCATCCATGCTCGATTCATTCAGCATTGGAGGGAAAGGACGCAACAAAAACTGATTAAAACTGGTCGTAGTGTCATTATGATCAAACCTACATCACAAGAACACAACTACCCTCGACTAGATCCTCCATGCACGAGTGTTATAACAAAGTCATTCACAGAGATATGAAAAGAAGTTGACTTACATTAAACAAGAAGTCTCAAATACATATACATAACTAGAAGAACCAAAGTTTCATTAAAACTTTACAATACGAGAGCCTATCTCAACCATCGACCATAACAAAATATCAAAACTGAGTATTGATACCTAGAACAGTTGCCAGCACCAGGAATGTGAATTGGCCACTGCTATCAAATATTTGTGTCTGTATCTTCTTTTATCAGTCTGCACTTGCATTGCTCTATCTGATGCGATATTAGATCAGTATGGGCTTTGTAGGAGAATTCGTTGATAGGGGAACTTTCGACTAACAGTATGCCTACACGACCATCTTTCCATGCTTTCCATTTATGAGGTGAGACAAGGTGTCAAAAACCTCCCCCATTTCCATTAACTACCTACATCGATATTGGGATGGAGCCTGACACCCATGAATGTTCCAAGTGGTGCCCACGACTCCTTCCAATTGACCTTGACATCTTGAAACCATGCAGATCTTCTATTGAGATCAAGACGAGCACTCTGATATTTCACACGGCTCCATTCTCTTGCCCCGTGCGACCGCGGGTCATAACCCTGTGCTTATCGATATGAAATATCGGGATTTTGCATTTCGGGAGTTTCCACTACCCTGGATTTCAAATATTTCAATGCTCAATCCCACGAAACGACCCATCTAGATCGTTGGTTGGAACTAATTTGTATTTGACGACCACAATAATCACCTTGAACAACTTCAACCTCCTGTCACTCAATCAGGCACCTACCTTTCGTTTGGTCGTGTTTTCCATATGCCCCTGGGCTATGATCATGGGCCTAATTCCCAGGCATTTTGGGATTTTGTATTTCACGAGTTCGTACTGTGTTCCATGTTGAAATTTTTGAGTCACAAAATCACGATCGCTTGGATCAGGTGACATGTGTCTCTATGCATCGGACGACTCAGATCATATTGACATTTTAGGACCTCAAACCATCGGGACTTCTCACCTCAGCCTTCCCAAAAATACTTTCTCTACGGTGCAGATCCTATGCCATGTGTCCTTCTGAAAAGGATGACCCCAATTATTTCATGACTTCACGTTTCGTGAGTCCTCGTGAATTTTCCCTTTGTATGATCCATTCCACATGTCCTTCCCAGGATCGACGACTAGGATTTCCACGTGATTTCAGAACTCTATCTGATGCTAAGCTTCATGTAACTCTATGATCCCGATCGACTGATGGTCGTTGATCCGATATGCCAGGTGGATCTCCGCCGTTGAAAGTTGATCTTTATCACTCATTTGATTTGAGTCCATATCAAACCACTCTAAGTGTTGTGCTTTGTGCTCATGACTGCGACTTGTGTAAATAAATACTTGGGTGGTTGGTTGAAAGCTCAGGAAAGCAAAGGGTCAGTGACAGAGGTAAGGAAGGAAGAGGTTGACCTTAGAGGAGACAAAAAATCTAGGGTCAATATTTATTAGGCGGCCAATCCATGAAAAACAGGTCTATCAAATGGGTGGAGACAAAAGAATAAAACTACAAGTTGAGAGGAAAAACCTATGATCGAGTCTGCAAAAGGAGGAAAAATGGGAAAAATTACACACTTAGGTAGAAAACACAACTCACAAGACTTTGACAAGTTTATGTTCTAACAATGGATCCACAGGTGATGGAATGCTCCCTGCACACTGCTAAGAATGTGCAGCTCTAGTGCCTTTTCTTTGGGTTATGGAATATCCTACTAAAACAAAATCAACATAAAACAAAAACAGTATTTACAATGGTGGGACGCCGATTGCGGATTTAAACAAAAAAAAAATTCAGGAAGTGCCCATTTACAAGGCCACCAAAAACTTCTTTACCATCCAAATTCTGTAACCTGTAAGTATTATTTGGAAACCTCTATGAGATTTTGAAGGGACTATTCCACAAGGCATCACATTTTCCATGCTTGTCTTTGTCCTATTTGGGTGCATCTCATTTTAGTACTAGATCTCCCAGCTGGAAATCCTCCTTTCTCATTTTCCTATCAAAAGCCTGCTTGATCTTCTACTGACGTTGATGCACTCTCTTCATCACCTGCTCCCTAGTCTATTGGACTTCTAACAACTGATGAATTCTTTTGATCATATCATCAGGTTCTTTGTGACAGTTTTGAAAGAATTTTTCCACAGGAAGGGAAAGTTGAGAAAGAACAACTGCTTCAGTCCCATATACAAGTTGAAAGGGAGAGATGCCAAGAGACCTCTTTTTTGTAACTCTATCATCCCACAGAGAAAACTTGAGCTTTGAATCCCATGCCTTCTTGTTGTCTTTTAGTAGTATTTTGATCATTTTTATGAGGTTCTTGTTATAGGACTCTGCCAATCCATTTCCTTGGGGGTAATAGGGGGTAGAGTGGATCAATACAATTCTGAAATGCTCACAAAACTTGATCAATGGTTCAACCTTGAAGGATGCAGCATTATCAGTGATGATTATTTTCAGAAAACCAAACCTTGCCATAATATCTTCAAGAAAACCAATGATTACCTTGTGAGAGGCACTCCTTGTGGGGATAGCTTCTATCCATTTGGTGAAATAATCTGTTGTGTTTAAGATCCACCTGTGTTGACCACTTGAAGGAGGATGGATTTCCCTAATAAATTCTAGGCCCCACTACTGAAAGGGTCCTAAAGCTACCATAGGCTTCAATGGCAGAGACTTGAGTCGCTGCTTCCCAGTGAATTTTTGACATTTGATACAAGCCCTGATTTTTGCACAGACATTAGTGAATAGACTAGGAAAGAGGTACCCATCCCTACGAATCTTGTAGGCTGTGGTTCTCCAAAAATGATGTCCCCCACACAGGTTGTCATGAAAATAAAAAATAATCTTTTGGGACTCATGTGGGTCTAAACATCTCAAAAGAACACATAGACGGTATTTCCAATACAAGACCTAGTTAATAATGAAATATATAATTGCTTTGAGCTTTAAATATCTTTCCTTTCTTTTTCCCATACCATCAGGGGGATTTAACTCTTGCAGGAAATGTAAAATGTCTTTGTACCAGGCACATTCTGCCAATGGAGGGTTGTCCTGAGAACCTTTATCAGACAACTCAGCTTGTTGTTTTTCTGAGCAAGTGTTGATGAAATTGACCCCCAAATATTTACAATTAGATTCAACCAATAACTTAGCTAAACCTTGGCCTTTAACCAGTTTGGTGGGATTTATTTCAAGATCGAATTCAAGGATTTTGGCAATCCACTTGCTCCTTCTTCCATCTAAGTCAGGTTGAATGAGAATATCCTTCACAAAAGATGAAGGAACATATGTAATGATTTTTGAATGCAGAACATAGACTCTGAAAGATTTGAGGGCTTTCACCAAAGTGTAGGCCTTTTTCTCCATGATGTCATATCTAACCTCTGTGTCTCTTAGTGCTTTGATGAAAGAAGAAATAGGCTGCTCCAACCCTGCATCATTCTTTTGTAGTAAAAAAGTTGCCACTGTATCAAATGAAGCAAAGGAAAAAACTAGAAAATCCTTGGTATAATCAGGACTGACTAGCACAGGTGCTTCAGTTAGTGCCTTTTTTATTTGGTTGAAGGATTCTCTAGATTCGATAGTCCATTTTACTTTGTTCCCCTTCCTGAGGATGGATGTGATATGCTTCACTAATTCAACAAAATTTGAAACAAACCTTCTCAGAAAATTGATTTTGCCTAGGAAGGACTAAACTTCTTTCTTGGATCTAGGAAGTGATAAGGCTTGAATAGCTTCTACCTTGCTTGAATCAATCTTGACCCCCTTAATTGATACAACGTGTCGCAACAATTTTGCTTCCTGCATGGAGAATAGATACTTCTTGGGATTTAGGGAGAGACCAAACCTTCTGCATTTTGAGAAGACCTTTCTTAGATGTTGACCATGTTTTTTATCAAATTTTGAGAAGACTTTTATGTCATCTAGATAGATGACCACAAATTTGTCTATTTCTCCAATGACGGCGATGTCCATGGCTTGTTGGAAGGTTGCTCATGCATTCAACAATCCAAAGGGAATTTTGGCATACATGAATGTGCCACAAAGAGTGGTGAAGGTTGTCTTTTCTCTGTCTTCAGGAAGGACATATATCTGATTGTATCAAAAAAATCCATCAATCATGGAGATCCTGGATGCACCTGTCACCCTCTGCAACATGTGTTCCATCTTTGGCAAAGGGTAATTGTTCTTATTTGAGATTTTGTTTAGATTCCTGAAATCAACACAGAGTCTAATTTCTCAACTCTTTTTTCTGAATAGAACCAAGTTGGCAACCCATTCAGAATATCTCAAAGGGACAATGATTTGGGCATCCAACAACTTCTTTACCTCCCTTCCTATTATAACCCTAAATTGCACCACACATGCTTACCTAGCATCAGGCCAACTCATATCCCTTCCTTTCCAAAGACATGCTAAATAAACTCTTAAAAATCCTCTTAAAACAAGTGACACGCACCCTAAACCACTACTGCACGTGTTGGAATGCTGGCAGGCCTACTACTGCATGCGTTGGAACGCTGGCTGGCCTACTACAGCCCGTGTTTACCTAACAAAGCACAAAAACAGGAAAGTTGCCGACAGGACAAAAAGCTATGGGTCAGTTAACTGAAACTCCCGAACATGCATGGCCGAGAGTTCATCCAAAACCCTAGCTCCTTCTAGCTTATAAAAGAAGGGGTAGGGGCACTATTTGGACGAGAAAAATTATAGTAAAGAAACTCTGCCCAATTGCTGAATCTGTTTGTCCCAACCCTTTAGCCTTTTCTCAAGCCTAAGGAGAATTCAAGCAAAGCAGTTGGAGGACAAAGAAGAGGAGGAGCCTAGGATCAGGACTGAGGAACGGTGGCCGGTCTCTATCATTATTGTAAGTTGATTCATCTTGAGATTAATAAAAGAATACTTTTTTTCATCCCAATGCATGAGTTATATATGTTTTATTTGATTTATGCTTAATCTCTAACCCTCAAGTAGAAAATTAGCATGCATGCGTAGTGTTTTGTCTTGATTGCAGGATTGTCTTTGGAAGGAGCAGCGCAAGCAAGAAGACAAGGCGCAATGGAGGATCTACACCAAACATCAGTAAAAAGGTTAGGAGGTCTCTTCCAAGATTGTATGAGAAAAAAAGGGGTTTGATTTTTGGGGTGATAGGTTAAAAGTGATTTCTTTAAGGTCATGATCTGCATGCAAGTTTAGCCCTTGCTTGTTAGTCCGTAGGGTATTATTTCCCAACAACAGAATTGGCGACTCCACTGGGGATAGATACTCTTAGGGTTTCCGGATTTGGTGGAGGTTTTTGGGTAGTTTAAAGGATCATATTCTTTGTTTCTTTGTTTGTCTATTTTCTGTTAGGTCAAAGCTAGTAGGGAACATGGTTCTTTATACCAGTTTTTCCTTGACTGTGCTTGAAATTTATTATCGGGACACACAGAGGTACACACAGCCTGCAAAAGGCCTGCACGTGTGTAACCCACGCCCTAACCTTCTACAGCCCGCGTTTGAATGCCTGTTGTAGTGGTTTCAGTAGCGTGTAGGGCTCAGAGAGCTTAAGAGGCAGTCTCCTCTTCCCTGTCAAAATTTTACATTCTCAGGGGGCTTTCTGGATCCTATCTGGGTCTTGTTGGTTTACAGTCTTGTCTCAATCTGTTTTGTTGCGTTTGTTATTTTTGCAATTATTTTTCTTTTCTGTTAAGAAGAAGCATCCAAGACTTTAAGAGACCCTCGTTGTCAATACCAGAGGCCTTTTCAGGTACGGGTTGCCTGTGTTTTGTTTTGTCTTAGCATTTATACAGACCCGTGACCTGTGCAAGTTCTGCCCGCGGGCACCTGCGCATTGTTATAGCTCAGCATGTGTTTGCACGTGTGTTGTTTCAGTGACAGTCGCGGGCTTGACTGGTTGCTTTTCAGCCTGGGTGGGGCAGTCATCCCCTCCTGTGGTGAGAAGTGTGCCTCTCAGGGGTTTGAGTCGATGGCTTCACAGTCAGTAGGTTAGGGCCTCTCATCCTTAGCCTAGTTTTTTCTTAGTTTATTGTTGATTAAAAAGAAAAAGAAAAAGGAAAGATTTTGTTTTATGGTTTTTAGACAAGCGTAAGAGTCGGTGCTATCTTGATTGCCACTGTGCGTCTTTGCTCTTGTTCTTTGTGATCTGCGCTTTAAGCCAGAATTTTAGTTTGTTTCCTTGGTTTTATGCTTGTCGGCATTTTCCCTTTGTTACTTCATTTGGCACTTAAATAAAAAAAATTATCTCTTGTTCATTTGCTTCTTTATTGGAAGATTGTGTCGCTGCATCAATAGCTAGGAAGAAGTCTTTTTTCATAAGTTTTTTCAGAGCATTTAGGAGCATAAGTAGCTCACAGATTGAGCGAAATTCCTTTATGTTTTCTGCATGAAATCTTAGAAAAGTTGAAAAGAAAAGAAGTCTTTCTTAGTGAAAAGTTGCTGGTTTTTGCATTTTTTGTAAAAGTTTTTGTTTCCAAGCATTTCTTATTCATTTTGCTTTGAGTCTTTACACACCATCAGTTTCACTTTCATACCTTGTGACGTAAAAAAGCCCATAAAAGCAATGCTAATTTAAAAAATATTAGGCTCTTTTGTTTGTAGGGTTCATACACTAGCTCAGGACTAGGGCCTTGTAATAGGTTGGAGAGTAAATTCTCCAAGGCCACTCAAACCAATCATTGGAGTCTGTCATAGGGAGTGTAGAAGTCCAGTTACGTGAAAGTTATTTGGGACCCCCCTCTAACACAGGGGCTAAACACGAGGTCGCGTAAGGAAAGGTAGCGAAGATAACCCCTCCAAAGTTGGACCAAGCGTAGTGGAGAACACATATCGAGGATTTGTTGAGGGCTTCTGTCGTTTGCATTTGCCACGGGGCTTCGTGGGTCTCGAATCCGTTTGAGGTCCTCAGTTGTCTTGTGGACCATTTGCTCTCGATACCCTTGACAGGTTTTGGGCTTGATACCCTGCTCATTGTGGTCTACCCGACTATCGACTGTACCCGCCTGGTGACTGTTCACGTGCTGGCAAACTAGTTTCCAATCTTTTCTAGGGACATACACAGGTGACTGCGGGGGTATACCGTGGTACCTAGGATAGACATCGGGCCACACTTTGTAGAGTATACCTGGAGGGTGGTTTCGTTTTCGAGTTGCACTTGCACCGGTAAGTTGCTCTAGTGTTGGTTGTTGTAACTATTCTTCCAACTAGTTTAGTGTTTGCTTGATTTATCTCTTAGGGGATTCTTTTTAGTGTGTGTTACTGTTTGATCATGTAGAATACCTTAGTGTGTCGTGAATCTTCTCACACAGTGGAGGATTCAGAGCTCTGCCGGTCACGAAGGCTTCTGGTCCTGCCACCGGTTATACTGGAGCCACCCCCGCCACCATTGAGGCGGAGGCTAGACGAACAAGGGTCTTTTGAAGCAACCGGGTTTCAAACCATTGAGCTCGAACAACTCCCAGAGGAATCAATCGCCAATATTGGTTCAGTTGAAACCCCAACCACCGATACTTGGCCACAAGTTATTGTGCCAATTCAATTTTATGAAAGCCTATCAGTGCCTCACACAGCTATGGCAACAAACGCTGTTACTTCCTCTGGGAATTCTTCCATTCCCATCACTGTTGCTACCACAGGAGAAGTATCTACTAACTTTCCATCGTCGATCCGAGCCACTACGGTCTTGACCACAACTACGTCGCACAGTGGCCTGTCCCCATCTATTGTGGCAGCCACACCTCCCTTCACACCTAGTGTGACAGGCCCTCCATTCTCATACGGTATGCCTAGTTTGGGCACCAGTCCTGCACTCACTTACTCCACTTTATAGACTTTGGGTATGGGTGCAAGGAGCTCTAACGATCCTCTGCAAGGTCAACTTCAGGGCATTCCTATCCCTTTCAATGCTTTTCCTTACGCTGGAGGTCATATCTCTCCTTCGTCCCCTTCGCTTGGTGGTTTGCATCAGCAGTCCGTCGGGCAGCCTACACACACAAGTTTATTTGGATCCGGGAGTCAAGGAACACCTGCGCAAACTCTGTCGGTAGGTTCGTCACCGTTTGTTTGGAACGGGACGTTTGGTAATAACACTTTTGCATCCACTGCTTTCCCATCTGGGGGCACACCCATTTTTGGACAGTCTACTCCGGCACAGGGTACTATTCTTGCGTCAGGGGAACATATACCAGGATCTTGGAACTCAGGACAAGGATCCGTTCCTTCCTCTGGAATGTCGTTCTGGGGTAATTCTTTCCAAAGTCAATGGAACTCTGGACAGAGTTCTATGCCTCTCCCATCGAGACTAGCATGGGGTAATCCTTCCCAAAGTTTGTCAAACACGATGAATGCCCAAAATCCTATGTCCTTTATGGGGAATCGACCAATGATGCCTCCACATATGCAAAACCCTTACGCTGGTCAGGGACATGGTTTCTACCAGAATCCAGGCCAGCAGCCAAACTTTTCCTGGCAACCTGGTGCTAGTCAAACTCCAGGACCCTTTTTCCCAGGATATCAACAGCAACCCAAACTACCATTCCTAGCGACGTTACACTTGCCAGATTTGACAAGGTTGTTAAATGATCCTATCTGTCACGATCCGCGTTGGCCTCCTATGAAAATGAAGTTGCCTTCAAACATTCCAAAGTTCGAGGTCAAGCCTAAAGAAGATCCAGGTGATCATGTGACTACTTTCCACCTTTGGTGTTCATCTAACTCACTGAAAGATGACTCTGTCCAGTTGTGATTGTTTCAACGCACTCTTATTGGGAGTGTTGTGAAATGGTACATCGAGCTTGATTGCTCACGATATTCTTCTTTTGGCGAACTGTCTATGGCCTTCCTTAACCATTTCTAGTTACCTGTGAGATACGACGCGGGAAGAGAGATGCTTGCTAATTTCGAACAGATGACAATGGACCATATCTCTGACCATATCCAAGAGTGGCAACGTCGAAAGAGTCTAATCAAAGTGCCAGTTCCACCAGCATTCCTGCTTGAGTGGTTCCTTAAGTCTTTAGTCCCCCAATTATCCAAAGTCATCGCAACTTCTGGGGTTTTCTCCAAGGAAGATACCATCATGAGGGCTCAACAGTTTGAGCTTATCTATTCTTAGTCTGGTTTATTATATAACATCCTTCTAGATGCACCACGATCAATTCTAGATAAAACTAGACAGAGAGCCGGACCACATGCCGATGGTATTGTTGGTTCATCCCAAACCAAGCCCGCTGAGAAATTGACAAAACAATTGCAACAGTTATCCATACAACACTCAGCGGCCAGCTAGACTACTGCTTTGGCTGCTCCTCCTACCCAAACATTGGAAGTACACTCCGTGTAGACAACTAACCCAAAGGCCAACTAGCAGCCTGAAGGGAAGAAAAAACAACGAAAGAAGGGTAAGGGGGAGAAAAAACCCACTGACAATGTTGGCGAGGGCACCACAAAAAAGAGGAAGGCGAGGTATCTGTGCAACTTGTGTGCGGAATACCACCCGACCCATCTATGTACTCGACTTGTAGAGGCCCAGAAGTTTGTCACACAGCAACAACAAGCTGTGTTGACTAATCCCTTTCAGCATGGGCAAAATTTAACTCAAGCCTCTACAAGTGCCGAAGGGGGCAGCCAAGAAACCTGCCCTCCTCCAAACAACTCCTCATCCACAAATGTATATATGGTTAGGGGTGATGCTTTAATAACGACTAGAGCGCACGACTATAGTAAACCAAGTGCCTTTGAAAAGGGTAAAGAAGCCGAGATCCCATCTCTTCCTCTACAGATTGAGAAGATGTTGGGAGAAACGATGACATGCATTCCAAAGGGTGCATTTAAGAAAGCTTCTCACAATCCAAATGCAAGGGCCACCTAGAATTACTCTGTGGTGGAAGATTTATCCCTAACCCCTTGTGCTATGTCCGCTTTGGAAGTCCTCCAAGGTTTCCTTGCTCAGAGGAAATCCTTGTTGACTGCTTTAGGCTCTACTGAGACTTGTAACCTGGGTACCATCATGTTAGATACGACTGACTTGAAGCCTCGTCTGCCTTACCACGTCACTTTTCAGATAGTAGTGGCTCATCCCACGAAAATTTTTACATGGAATATCTTCCGCACGGTGGTCGACGAGGGCGCTTTGACTTGCTTTATGTCGTTAGCATGTTGGAAAGCCATTGGTTAGCCTGAGTTGTCTCCATCACCTATTCTCCTTACTGCGTTCAATGGTCGTTCATTCTAACCACATGGCATCATTCCTTCTTTCTCTGTGCAGTTAGGAGGGAAGACCGTGTGCGTCGAAGTAGAGGTAGTCGATGCCCCCCTCGACTAAAATCTCTTGTTAGGTAGTAGTTGGACTTATGCTATGCAAGTTGTGGTTGCTACAGTTTTTTGAGTCTTGCTGTTTCCACACGAAGGTCGGATAGTGACCATCGATCAATTGTCCTTCTCTAGACATGACCCAGCTTTGGGGGCATCCACGGTTCCCATGATTGATAATCCTCAAGCCGGTGTCATTAACGTAGGAGTTGGCTTGTGCCCATCTTTGATGGGTACTTTCGATTACCCACCTCCTCATGGTGATGTCAAGTTTATATTGACTCACCACAAGGCTGAGATTTTTCACGTCTCTTCGTTCCGCATGACTTACTTTTAGGATCCGTGGATTCTTCCTTCCCCATCAGCTACGATGGATGAGATGGGGCACGCTGGCATGTCCACGCCCTTGTTGGCTGTTGAAGTAGCATACTCTTTGGTTCAGCAAGCTTCAACTACTCCTGATCCGACTCCCGCACAAGAGTTGGATCCACCTCTTGAACCTATCTGGGCTTAGGTTTCTCTCGCCAATACAGATTCGTTAGACTTAGTCTTGCCTTCTAACGAAGCTGTAATCGAAGCAATGACTAGTTCAGACAAACCTTGGGAAGATCTTCATCACAGATCATATTTCCTCCTAGAGTTAAGCCAAATCGAGGCAGGAGAATTCACTATCACCATGCCGGGAGATCAGCCATGTCCCATTAACCTCTTATCTACACAGGAAAGTTATGCTGAGGGAAATATGGCGACTATCGCTGCCACGATACCTATCAACATCTCCCAAAACCCTAGCGTCGTGGAGAATGTCTTCGTCAGAGCAGATTTCTCCCCCGAAGAGATTCAAATTTACATGGATCTTTTCAAAGAATTCCACGACGTTTTTGCCTGGTCTTATGAGGAAATGCTAGGCATCGATCTGAAAATTGTTGAACATGAAATCACAATGTATCCTGATGCTAAGCCTATTTGACAAAAACTTTGTCCAGTTAATCCTAGGAAAGCAGCAGCCATCAAGGCTGAGGTTGAGAAATTGCTCAAGGCAGGGTTCATTTACCCTATTCATTTGACTCAGTGGGTGTCAAACCCCGTGTCGGTCGATAAAAAAAAAGGCACAATTCGTGTATGTAGCGATTTCCGCGATTTGAATAAGGCATGTCCAAAAGATAATTATCCAACCAAATTCATCGATCAGATCATTGATGAATGCGCTAGTTGTGAATCCTTTTTGTTCATGGATGGTTTTTCAGGATATAATCAAATCCAAATCAAACCTGAAGACCAACATAAAACGGTATTCATTTGTCCGTGGGGTACATTTGCCTATCAAAAGATGCCTTTTGGTCTCAGGAATGTTGGAGCCACTTTCCAGTGGGCCATGTCTTTTGCGTTTCACGACCTCAAACATATAGTCGAGGCCTATCTAGATGATTTAGCATCACGCTCTCGCAAGCAAAAAGATCATCCTACACACCTCAAACTAATCTTCGAACGCTGTCGCCACTTCAAGATTCACTTGAATCCCAACAAGTGCAGCTTTTGCGTCACGTCAGGACGTTTTTTAGGTTTCATCGTTTCAACAACGAGGATCATGGTCGATCCTCTTAAGGTGGAGGCAATAGTCCAGTTCCCCCCCCCATGCACAATCTTACAACTTCAAAGTCTTCAAGGCAAGGCAAACTTCTTACGACGCTTCATCGCCAACTATGCCAAAATCACCAAGGGCTTTATGTGTTTACTGAAGAAAAATTTTCCCTTTTTTGGAGACGAAGCCGCTCAACACTCTTTCGATGCATTAAAACACGCCCTTACTACCGCACCTCTGCTACGGCCACCGAATTATAACAAAGACTTCTTATTATATATGGCTGCCATAGAGTCAACCATAGGCATGGTTTTAGTTCAGAAGGATGATTTGTTTTCCAAATACGTGATCTATTACCTTAGCCGAGGCCTCGTAGGACCGAAACTTAATTATACCCATCTCGAAAAACTTGCGTTGGAAGCAGTTCATGTTGTTCAACGATTCTGTCACTATGTTCTGTTTCGCAAGACCACCGTCATTGTCGTCGTGAATCCATTCCAGTACATGTTGACACGACGAGTTATCAGTGGAAAAATCAGTATATGGATGGTAATCCTCCAAGAATTTGACTTAGACTTCGTTTCAGCCAAGTCCAAAAAGTCATTGGTCTTCACAGAACTTATCTCATAG